>LPNX010698238.1:106794-142166 GCA_001517045.1 Pseudotsuga menziesii
TCGTCAAAATGGTGGTAGCCCTTACATCTTTCCTACTCGACAGAATGGCCAGCACTCACATCTGTCATGGGAGGAACTTAATCCTTTAGCCATGACTAGAATGGCTCAGCCCTTACATCTGACCTGCTCATTAGAATGGCTCTCTCAGTCCCTGACTGAGTGTTCCTAGCAACTGACCAAGTGCCTCCATTCCCAGAATGGCAATCAGCACTCATATCTGACATGGAAGGAACCAAATCCTCTCACCATGACAGAATGGCTCAGCCCTTACATCTGACCTGCTCATCAGAATGGCTTTGGATCTCTAGCACTCATATCTGGCATGGAAGGAACTGAATCCTCTCACCATGACAGAATGGCTCAGCCCTTACATCTGACCTGCTCATCAGAATGGCTTTGGATCTCTAGCACTCATATCTGGCATGGAAGGAACTGAATCCTCTCACCATGATAGAATGGCTCAGCCCTTACATCTGACCTGCTCGTCAGAATGGCTTTGGGACTCATCACTGTCTCTGGGAGGAAGCCTCGATCTGGAGAACACCAAGTCTCTCTCTGAAGTACTCGAACTTCAGCCTATCCAATGGCTTCATCAATACATCAGCTATCTGTTCCTCCATCGCAACATACAGGAGCTTCACTGCTCCTCTCTGCACCATATCCCTGATATAGTGATACTTGATCTCGATATGCTTCGACTTGTCATGGAACACTGGATTCTATGACAACTTCACGCAACTCTGGTTGTCACAATGTATACAAGTAGCATCCAACTGGAGATCAAATATATCAGACAGTAGCTTCTATAGCCATACTGCCTCACAATTAGTTGAACAAGCTGCGACATACTCTGCTTCAGCTGTACTCAGTGCCACACAGGATTGCTTCCTGCTAAACCAAGAGATCACACCTGATCCCATACTGAAGCAACATCCTGAATTACTCTTCCTGTTGATGGCACTGCCTGCCCAATCTGAATCAACATAACCCTCTAGGTTAATCTTCTGATTCGCATCGTACTTGAGCCCATAATCAATTGTACCCTTCAGGTACCTCAGAATATGTTTTGCAGCAATCAAGTGAACACTTCTCGGATCTGTCAAGTACTGGCTCAAGGTGTTCACAGCAAAGCAAATATCTGGTCTCGTGTTCGTCAGGTACATCAATGACCCAATCATCTGACGATACATCGTAGCATCAACCGTCTCTGATGAAGCATCACTCAATAGCTTTAGGTTCGATGCCATAGGTGTGGCCATAGCCTTGCAGTCCATCATCCCGAACCTCTTCAGGATCTCTACTGCATACTTCCCTTGTCCAAGGAAGATTCCATCTATACTCTTCCACACCTCCATACCTAGGAAGTAATGCATCATCACATAACAAGAGCATCACTGGTCTTCTGCCTTCAACCTTGAAGCAAAGGTTGGAATCCACTTTACTCTCAGTAAAGCCTAGAGTCATCAGTAATATGCCCAACCTGTTGTACCATGTCAAACCTCAAGATATTCTGTAGTCACTCCCTCTAAAGCGGAGCATCATACTCCCTCTGTCTCTATGCTCTATGCACTGAAAACATTCTGTACTAGAGTGACAAGTAGCTTCCTATGCTACTAATCTTCTATGTGATCATCTAGTGTATAGACTTACATCTTCAACCTTGTAGCAAAGGTTAAGATCTTCATCAGGCTCATCATGTATGTGTTTAAAATCTTACTGGCTGCAAATGTCTCTTCGTAGTCTAGGCCTTCTTTTCATGAGAAGCCTCATGCTACGAATCTTGCTTTGTATCCCACGATGTTTCCATCCACTGCATGAAGGAACTATGAACTTCTCTGCACCCAGACATCATTCTTCTTGAACTGGTCTTCCCCTTCTTCTTGGTGGCGGGAAGGTTCTGCATCAATGATGTCACTGCACTCGTCATATTATTCTTTGTCTTTGAACTGTCGTCACTTGTTCTTCAGAACAAGTCTTCATCCTTCTTTGCTTGTAGGTGATTATGTATGCGATATTTCCTACAAGTCAAATGCATTTATATGGTTAGAAACATTTCATAAGGAATATTTATACTGGAAAACACTTATGCATAAATATATGATCATGCAACTACTTTAGCCAATACAACATTCATCCATATCTCACTGAAACTTTCTATATGCCTTCCATATCTACCAAGACAACATTGGGATTGTGCACTAATCCAATATGTCAGCAAAGAGGTTTCATTCTAGATAAGTAGCAATGGAGAATTTGTATAGCACCATGAGCTACTTACCCATCACATGCATATTAGTAGTATACTGTCATTAATGCAAACATCCTATCATGCATAATACAATAACTAAATATAAACAAATGCGTAACAAAAAAAATATCGTAAAATGACAATTGAATACTTATCTTTATTTGTTTCGTGGGTATACTCCTTCTTGAGCCTTCAGCTTTATCGTCTTCTTCATTCATGATAGCATCATTTCTTATCCAAGTGATAAGAAGTTCTTCAAGAGTTGAGTTCTTCATATTCCTCATTTCTTGAGGGATCTTCTTTGGATGGCGAGATCTTGATCTTCAATTTCTCCCATCTTCTCTTCTCTTCTTATGATTCAAGCTTCTTCTTCTTCCCAAAGTCTGCTGAAAGTAATCACTTCCTTCTGGAACACATACCTTGAATGAATGAATTCCACGATCCTGGGAGGCCATTCAAGGTGGCCATCACCACTTCTGCATTCTTCACCGCTTCAATTTGTTCTTGATTTGAGAGACTCTTATGACTGCATGGTCTCTACATTCTGGATCTTCACATTCTTCAACTAGTTTCTTCAGGTCATATTCTGATTTTGTTCTTTCCTTCAAATAGCTTGAAATTCAGAAAGACCTTCAACAACTTTGCTTGCAATAGGTAGTGCTCTGTAATGCACATGTGCAAGCCTTCTATGCCAAAGCTCATTTGGCTCTACTATGTCATGGATCAAGGATTGTTCTGGATAGCCCTTCAATTTGTACAAGCCTCCTTCTTGTTCTCCAATTACTACCGCATCAGCGATTGTCTTTCCTTTTGGCCACATGATGAGTTGACCATCTATGAATGCAACCCGCATTCCTTTTGCATCCAATGCTGAAATGGATAGAAGGTTCTTCTTGAGTCCTGTGAGAGCTGATATCAGAACATATTCATCCTCACTTGAAGAATCTTCACTTTCATATATGTATCTCTTTCTGGATGGTTCATCATCCTCTACAACATGAGCATGATGTCTTCTTTGACCTTGACCAAGTTCTTCTTGTGAAAGACTTCTAACCTCATCTCCCTCTGAAACTGGAACCTCCATACTCATGTAGGTGTCCAATCCATTTTCTTCAGAGAGATCATATACTTCCATGCTTGGAAGTTGTCAACTTCCCCAAGCTTGTCACCAAGCTGATGTGATATATCATATTGAAATGAGAACCTCAAATGGAAATAGCAAAGGATTAGATCTTACCGATTTGAGATGTCCGTCCTTGTCCCGGAGATCGCTAATCTAGGGTTTGTCACAGAAACCCTAATTTTCAAAACTTGGAATATTTCAGATATGATTCGACAAACAGATAGATATCTTCAAATGGAGCTGTCCAATGTACTCCTTTTCTGAAAATAGTGGAGGGAAGCTCCCAGAACAGGAAGCCCTAATTTTCTGATTTCTTCTGTAGAAATGCCTGTTACTGTTTCTATAATATCTCCAAAATTACTGATCCTCTGTGTATGAAATTTCGTATTGAGGTAACCTCGCACGTACCTGATATGACACCATAGTTTTCATCAAAATTGGGTTTTCCATTCAGGATTTATGATCCTTTTCCCAAGGTGACCTGTTACAGGACTGTTCAGAATAGTGAAGTTGTATGGCCTGCCACATGTCACTGGTTCATCTTCTGAGTCTGATCTTCAGCTCACGGAAATTAAAGTCCGTGCCCTTTTTGGAACATCTTTATTAATTCCATTTGGACCTCTGTAGCCCAAGATATTGCAAATATCCCTAGATGTCCTGTTTAGGGATGAATTCTGGAAGAGGTTGGAACCATAACTTGGAGAGATCATATCTCCTGGAATATAGCGAATATGAGGCTGAATTTTGGATACAATGTTCTTCATGATTTTATCTTAGGCCCCTACAATTTTTAGCTTCTGAGACTTCTCCAAACTCGGAATATAGCGACTGTACCAAAACTTAGCAGTTTCAGTATTTAGGGTTTCTCTAGCTAGGGGTCAAACTAGGGTTTGACTTTCCCAGAGATTTACCCAACCAAATTTCTTGATCCAGGTCTCTAAACTTCGGTTTTGATGAGGCGAAAAATCCTATGCTGGTCTCACTCAAAAATTTCACTTCTGTAGAAAGCCCTAATTTCCACATCGAAACTGAAAATGCTTGAAATTGAATTCCGCATCGACAGAAAGATGCACCCTTCAATGGAGAGTCATCCTAGCATACTTTTGCTGAAAATATGTCGAGGAAGATCCACAAAATAGGAAGCCCTAGTTCCTGTAGCTGCACAATGTCTTCTTCTCAGGTTAGCTCTGATTCCATGTTAGTTTTTCAACATTTTAAGCTAGCATTATGTTAGGATCTTTTCACTGAGAGAATAACAAGCACAGCAATAACATAAGCACATCACAAGAGACAAGAGACACAAAGAGTTTTGATCGGGGAAACCATAAATGGAGAAAACCCCGCAACTTCCTCTAAGATAGTATCACCACAAGATGTGAAACCCAAAATAGTAAGATGCCCTCCCAACACAGCAGTAGCCTTCTGTCTTCTGTCAAGCCAAAGTATTTCCTTCTCCAAAGGTGCGCCACTTTTGAGAGAGCAAGTGATGTAATTCACCGGTGATAAATAGAGAGACACACACTCTCTATTTATATTAGTCTGTTCACTTGAATTGCCATTTCACACGTAGGCTCAACCTAATAATTACTACTCGAGCCTACACCTTAATTAGTGTATAATAACTCAAGTGCCCCGAAACTGTGGGGACTTACCTAATGACTTGATATGACTTGATTACATTATTAATCCTCCCGATCGAAACATCGGGGCATGACCACATGACTCAAATACATAATAGAAACATCTCGAAATAAACATCGGGTTACAATACATAGAAGAATACATTCTGAAGTTACATATACATCAACAAGCGTGAGCACGGTGAAGTAGAGGAAGCAGTACGGGCCGACTTAATGGCTCAACAAGCTTTACATGCATGCGGACTCTACAAGTTCTGGTGTCTTGGTGGTTTGAGGGACAAACCAGGACTACTACAGATGCTAGTAGACTATTGGGATCCAGACTCGGAGTCCTTTCGTATTGATGGGATGTGCCTAACCATAGAGGTGGAGGACATATACTTTATCACAGGTCTTTCTAGACGAGGGGAGGTGGTGAACCTTCATTCCCGAGGTGGGCCAGGGGGTGGCCTTACTATTGATGAGTACATAGCTGTGTACTACTACCCATATAGTGAGAAGGTGGGGAGTCAAATCCCTACCAATGCTATACAAGTGTTGGGCCTAAAGGCCATATTACTGATGCTGGGCAGGATAGCAGGCTTAACATCACTCCATTAGGCCTCGCGGCTGCTGATGTTCTATGTGATGGAGTGTATGAGACCCACTATATATGACTGGAGTACGACACTACTGAGAAACATGAAACATCAACTCAGTGAGTGTAAGGCAAGCAGGGTACGGAACTTCGGGTTCAGCAGAGTTCTGAGCACGTTTTTCTTCCAGTGTGTTCCAGGATTGAGCCCTAGAGTGGACATTCCTCTCCACGAGGTTCGATATCTGGCCCAACGGAGTTGAGAAAATGCTATACGTAGACTGGGGGGTGGTAGGGTGTCCAACCCATATCCAGCTAACTTCTTTCCATGGTGTCGACAACAGATAGTTGCCATAGATGACTACCCCTATGCAGGGATAGACTTTCGAGGGGATCCGGACATGCCATTGCCACCAGGATCGGCATATGGAGACATAGGTAACGAATCTCTACCCTTACTCTTTTTAAATTTTTTGAGTTATTTAATTTTTTTGTGTTTTCTTGATTATGTGGAATCAAAAAGACATGTTTTTGCGCGACAATACATAGTGACACCTATCATTTGCATGCAGATGTGGGACCACGACGGCCAGAGGGCTTCCCTCGTCATAGATAGACGAGAAGAGGAGATGACATCATGGGTGTGGATGAGGAGCGAATGCTCCAGAGCATTCATACCAACTTTGTGAGACTGACTCATAGAGTTCCCATGGCACAAGTCGAGGACTTGCCTGAGGCCATGCAGCGGCAGGTGGTGGGTGTACCACGTGCATGGGTGCATTTATTCTGGCGGCTAGCTAGAGTCCTAGTGACATTCCATGATCACAACCATCCTCCTCCTCCACAGGATTAGACACCTAGGAGTGTATATGTTTTGTACTACCGTGTTTTATATGATGGTGGCTTTAAAAGCCCCAATTTTGTATCATGACACTATGTATTACCACATTTTGATGTATATAATTTTTTTTTATGGTGATCGATTTATTTATTTACATGTGTAAAAATTGTGTTTATGATTAATTTATTGTGAATGAAACAAATGCCAATCTAACACGTAGTTAGCATATGAGTCAGCAACTTGATTATTATTTCTTGGAATGTGTATATATGTTATACTATCAAATTGTCATTCTAACAATCTCACATGCAAGAATATCTTCAATAACGGCGGATCTCTAACATGGTACAAACCATTGAGATATGACACTACTAACTCCGAATCAAGACATACGTCAAGAGAGAGAACGCCATGTAGAATGGCATCCCGTAGAAGCTCAATAACGACGCTATATTCAGCAACATTGTTGGAAGATGGCCGTAGACATACACCTCCTGAAGACAGTATCTGACCCATAGGAGTATAAATCACCTAAGCAGTAGAGGCTGAGTGTTGAGTGTGATGGTTTGCACCATCCACAAATCCTATGTAGGTGGAAGATTCCATTGACATCTGCTAAAAGAAACGGAAACTAATCACAAACCCGATCATGATAAGAAAAAGACCTAACAATGCAAAGTTGTACAATAATATATAATAAGCATCCTTGGATAAAGATCATGCATAGTACTTTTTAAGATAGAGCCCATTTCTAGGCTTCGCCAAGGCCATCCCCTCGTAATCCACTAACTCATAGGCACCCTTCTCTAACACACGCTTGACCACGTAAGGACCATGCCACATAGGATTAAATTTCCCTGACCCCAAGGGTTCTTTTGATTGATCCCACAAAAGGACCAAGTATCCTTCACTAAACACTCTTGGATGGACAGAACTATCATATTGGGCCTTTACGCGATGCTTATTAACCTCTAGAGCCAGTAAGGCATCCTGACGCTGCTCATCAAGTTGCTCAAGGTGAACCAAATGCTCCTCCAAAGGTGAAGTGTCTGGTAAGAGTTCTACAACTAGCTTCAACGAAGGAATCTCGCATTCAACTAGCAATATCGACTCCACTTTATGTACTAGCTGATATGGAGAAAAACCAGTGGTAGTCTTAATGGCAGTTCGATATGCCCACAAAGCAGGGTATAACATAATATGCCAATTTTTCTTGCTTCTTGCGATGGTTCGTTGGAGAATGGATTTGAGTGATTTATTCACTGCCTCTACCTGTCCATTCGCTTGAGGGTAGTAAGAAGAGGAGTTCTCTTGCTTATACCCTAACTTGGATGCCAACTCTTCCATCATACAGTTCTGAAAGTGCGAGCCATGGTCAGCGACAAGCTCTTTCGGAATCCTGAACCGAGTAATAATTTGGTTGAACACAAAGTGAGCGGCTATCTCACCGTCGGATTTTACTGTAGGCATAGCCTCAGCCCATTTCGTGAAGTAATCAATAGCCACTATAATATGATGGTACCCCCCAGCCGAAGCTGGGATGCAATCCATAAAATCGAGCCCCCACTTAGTGAAGGGACCGACGGTGATAATGGGATGTAACAGGGCAGGTTTCGAGCGCATATTACGTGCGAACACCTGGAAAGGCTGGCACCTCTTGACCGCATCAACACAATCTTTAAAGATCGACGGCCAGAAATAACCTGCTCTCAAAATCTTTTGAGTTGTAGAAAGCCCAGATAAATGACCACCACACGCCCCTCCGTGGCAATCATTCAGCACTACCTTAGCCTCATCATGAGTTAAACAGCGTCGTAAAATGGAATCTACCCCACGGCGGTACAAAGTATTGTCCACTATAAGGTAGTTCTGAGAGACGTGACGTAATCGTCGTCATTCATCTAGCAAGAGGTGAGTATGGGTCCTTTGCGTTTGCAAATATACTATGATATTCTCATACCATGGGTCTAACATTGAGATTAAGAAGATGTGTTCATCAACAAACGTATCTTCACAAACTAACTCCTCGTCCTCGCTCGGAAAATCCGATATAAGCTCTGCAAAGATTAAATATTTCTTCGATTTTTCCAAAACAAACTAGAGATCAAACTCTTGTAGAATGACAATCCATTTATTATACTTTCCCCCAATCATCCTTCGTGTGAGGATGAACTGAAACGGATTGACATGGGCCACAACCAAGGTCTGCCGAAGGAGAATATAATGTCTCAAACGCTAAACTGCATGTACAGTAGCTAAAGCAAGCTTCTCGACATGAGAATAATGAATCTCTGCATCAATAAGGTTTCGGCTCAAATAATATATGACATGCTCTTGGAGCTCCTCATCCTCCTGAACCAAAACCATACCAATCGTCTCTAAAGATGTGGCCACATATAATAGGAAATCATGGCTATAGTTTGGGGGACTAATCACTGGGGCCGATGCTAGGGCTCGTTTGAGTGCATCGAAGGACTCTTGGGCTCGCTCATCCCATTCAAAGGGAGTATCCTTCTTCAAGAGACGCATGAAGCCTCTAGTCAAATTGGCAAAGTTAACAACAAATCTTCGTAAGAAGTTTGCCATGCCTTGCAAACGCTGAAGATGATGAATATTTTTCGAGGGAGACAACTGAAGTATTGCCTCAACCTTCAAAAGGTTGACTCTTATACCCTCTTTCGAAACGATGAATCCTAACAAACAACCTGACTTCACACAAAAGATGCACTTATGAGGATTTAATCTAATTGAATAGTGCCGGCATCTTTCGAATACCAATCTCAAGTGATAGGGATGGCGCATTCTCATACGAGAATGAGCAGCGAGGTCATCCAAAAATACTTCAATAATAGACTTGAGATCATGGAAGATCAAGGTCATCGCCCGCTGAAATGTAGCTCCGGCGTTTTTAAGGCCGAAAGGCATTTTTTGATATGCAAATGTTCCCCAAGGACAAATAAATGCAGTCTCGTGTTGGTCCTCAGGTTTAATCTGGATCTGATTATACCTGGAAAAGCCATCCATGAAGGAGAACACCTCGCTACCCACACACTCATCCAAAATCTGATTAATAAATGGTGTGGGGAAGTTATCCTTAGGACAGGAACGATTTAAATCACGTAAATCAGTGCATATGCGGATTGCTCCCTACTTATTATCCACTGGAATGGGGTTTGAAACCCCCTATGTCAAGGGAACGAGATAGATGAAACCATCTTTCAACAGCTTCTCTATCTCTACCTTAATGGCGGGTGCTTTCCTAGGATTCACCGCGTGTAAACGCTGTCGAACAGGCTTAGCATTGGGGTAAGTCTTAATCTCATGTTCGACAATTTGAGGGTCAATACCTGGCATCTCATCGTAAGACCAAACAAAAATATCATGGAATTCCTTAAATAGCTGAGTGTATTCAATAATTTCAGCTTGGGAACATTCCGCCCCAATATAGACATTCTCTATTGTGCCAGGATTGCGAGAAATGTTCATAGGAATCATTGACAATATGTTCACCATGTTTCCATCAGCCATCGGACCAGAAGAGCTTAATGGAACCATAGGACTACCAACTTTCTGACTAAGAATCTCCCTATAATCCTCATGCTCCAAACGGTCAAGCGCTGGAAGAAAGTACGATCTATGATGAAGTTCCTCCCATGGTGGCTCAACTCCCGACATAGCCTTGATAATCGCTTCATCTGAAAGGAAAACTATATCAAGGTAGTTGTGGGCATGAGAAGACTGTACTGCCCATGCCGGCAACACATAGGGGTCTTCCTCCTCCGTCCGCAAAGAGGAAGAACAAGGCTCTGCAGCAGACTTGAGATTAGCTTGATAAGCAATCATAATTGCAGGCAATGGCATGGTCATCTTGACAGGCTCACTCGAAGTACTCGGTGTAGGAAGAATCCAAGGGTCTTCCATATGAATTGTGCGAAAAGACACCAAGGTCATAGAAGTTGAATCCTCATCGGAAAAGGATCCTATCATGAGGATCAGTGCAGGACAACTAAAGCTTCCCATGAGGGATGGATACATTCCTACACCCACACTCCCAGTTGACGGCTAAGAGTGGTCAACGATCGGGATCAAAGCTCCCGAAGATGCGGTAACAAACGGATTCTTGAATGCCATTTGATCAATCGTTACAATCTTCCCGTTATGTGGAAAGCATACAACGCAGAACAAGGAAGAAGAAACGGATTGCATACTATACATCCAGTTCCTACCCAGCAAGAGATTATAGTCAAGGGGCGCATCAACCACCTCAACCTCTATCGCAACGGTCTTCCCCCCCAAACGGACTTTAAGGGAAGGAAGGATATCGTGCGGCCTAAAATATCTCCCATCAAACGCAGTTAACATGGTCGCTGATTTAGACAGCTCAGGAGAACCCAGACCCTTCCAATAGGACAAAGACATCGCAGAAGCCGCAGCGCCCTCATCAATCATAGTACGCTTGACGATCATATTAAGACATTCTACATGCACCAAAAGAGACACATAGTAGGGCAAGCGAGGCTACAGTCCTGTGGTTTCAAATTTGATCACCGAGGAAGAATCATCTCCGTTCACACCAAGGGCAGAAAGCAACGCCTTCCTTTGTGAAGGACAACTCTGAAGTACTTCCAATCCAGACATTACACAAGGAGTGTGGCCCAAATCCTCGACAACTGAATAATTCTGGGCAGCTCGAGCATTTGGATTATTCCCAGAACGCTTAAGAACTCCCTTAGGAATGCGAGGTACAACCTCAGGTTTATCCGCGGGTTTTTCAATGCGCAAAGGAGACCCTGGTGGATCAAGCTCTTTGCCTGGGCTGGGTTGTGACGAACTATAATCTTTCGCATGAGTCACAACTTTCGCAGCATGAACCATGTTAATGCACCCACGAGCACTAGACTCTGGCGGATCACGATTATCACTAGACTGGTCATGGGACTTCGAGTTAATATTCTGGTTATGCGGTAAAGGGCTCGTTAACACAGCTGGGCCCTGTGCTAAGAATCTCGAAGCTTCTTCAATCCGTGGGCACAAGTAAGTGAGGTGATCGTCCTTACATAACTTGCAAGGGAAATTAGCCTTATGTTTAGCTTGCTTGTCCCCCCCAACATTTCTACCATTCTTGTCATTATTGTTAGCATTCTCATTCTTATTCCCACCCTTTCGATTATTATTTTTACCCTTTTTTCTATTCCTTCCAGGTTGTTGGTTACCCTTCTGGTCCAATGATTGCACAGAAATTACATTCATCATTTGGGTGGGTTGAGACGAAGCCGTAGCTTGTCCCGAAGCAGATTGGTTGAGCAACAAGTGACCAACTTGTTTTGCAACCGAATCTGTAGGTTTTGCACTTGCACAACCCACAATGCCATTGGCATTTGGTCTAGGTTTGACTTTGGGATCGAAACTGGAATGAGGAGTGTTGGGAATAATCTCATAAAACAAACTAGACTGAGCATAGATCAATTCCAATTCCTTCGCCCTAAAGATCGCTTGTTCCTAATTCTGCACTCCAGATGTGGAAACATCCTTCGCTATATATGGCAATAACGGTTTGAGGAACCACTCAAGGAGGAACTCCGGCGGTATAAAGGCTTTAATTAATCTCTTCCGTCTATGCCACTCTTGAATATGGTCAAAAATATGGGTGGCTTTATCTTACCGAAATTTTGACAAGAGTTCAGTACCAACGTCATAGTGCACTGGTAGCTGGAAGTGATTAACAAAATTCATTGTAAGGTCGTCGAACAAGGTGAAAGATCCCCTAGGTAACTCTATATACCATTTCGTAGCAGGCCCTGTGAGGGTGTGTTGAAATAGTCTCAAATGGACTGAGTCCTGATGTAATGAATTTGAAGAACACCATAGGTGAAACTTAGTAATGTGTTCACTCGGATCCTCTCCCAGTTTGTCTTCGAACTTAGGTATGTCCAAAGGAAGCTTGGTAGGGACAGCCGGCCAAGCCGAGTCATGAGCCACAGGATCGTTCGTAAGTCTCGATAAGTCAGGAAGATTAAGCGTCGCGAGGAAAGGGAGCCTAGGATGATGAGGTCAATGGAACGCTCCCTGATTCATATAGGTTTGGTTGCCACCATGGCCTTGGCCATAGTGCCCTCCTCCCGTATGACCCGTATAGGGTGGTGTGGAAGCACCATAATGAGGTGGACCTTGACTAGTAGGAGCTACAAAGCCGTAATTAGGAGAGTAAGTAGGTTTTGAATACCTGCATCCATAAGGTGAAGAACCCTGTCCGTACTGCGCCCCATAATAGGTTCCATAGTTCATCGCTTGTGATGCTCCATGAGACACTCCGTAGGTAGGAAGATACGTTCTGGAAGTAGGAATATACATATCTAAAGTAGGGATATATGCCGTGGAAGTAGTAATCTGATCTCTATAAGCATGAACATACCCTCCCGAAGCAACGGGCGGTATGTAAACTTGAGACACAATTGGTCTAGTAACCGCAGTATGGACCTGACTCGTAGCTATGTGCTGACTTGAAGGACCACGTGAATAAGGTGGAGGATGTACATTTGAAGAACTAGGGGCCTAGGATGAAGGAATCTGAGTAATAAGATATGTACTACTGCCTATCATCACCCGTCTCGGTTCTAGTATCCTAATAGGATCGCTAACTCTAGACCTAGGAGGGACATAAGATGTATCTTCCACCGCTGGGATGGAAGGTGCAATGTGACTAGTACCCCCAAACCTCTCCACATGGTAAGGAATGGGATTGCCCCCAAGCATAGTGTTAGGCTCGAAGTCAGACTCGACATGAAATGTCAAATCGTGCATAGGAAAACCAGCCATACCATAACTACCATAACTAGTTACCAATTCTGTTATGGACAGAAATTCCTATGGCTTGGGGTACCACAACAGACAACTAGACTCCAGAAATCAATCTCTTCCAATATGCAATAGAAATTAAATGTCTAACACTAAAGGATCAGACCTCGTACCTTATTCCAGATGGTTGAAGTAGATCCCCATTGAACTTTCCAACTCCAGCTTGAATTGATAGATTACTTTCTCAACAACAAGTAAACAATACAAGCATTCTATATATCATGGTGTTAGATCTGTTCTAGCATGTATAATCAATAATGTAAAAGCATTTGACATATTCCAATGGATACAACATTCATTCAAACGCAAATTATTGGACAGGAAAATATATTTCTATTAATATAAATCAGAGATTACAAGATAGATACAACCTCTGACGGCACGTCTGTGAACCGGAGAAACTGAATCCCCCACTTAGGCCTCCACCACTTCAATCCTCCATCACTTAGATAGCAAGCTCACAAGAAAAAGGCAAGCTTGGGAAGATCACAAAAGTGCTCCAAGGGACAAAGGGATGCAGACTCAAGCATAAGTTCCGGCAAAAATGGACTATAGTTTCGATGCTCTCAATTCTCTCTTATGCCTTCAATGTACCAAGGGGTTCCTTATATAGCTTTTCAAAGGGATAATGAAAGGTCGAATCCGAGCGGTCTCAAGGCATATGGAAGGCCAAGAGTCAAATGAGTCGGATCCATGTCAAGGAAAACTCCAAAAGGATTTGGATTATGCACACATCCCGATGTACGCGGTTATAGGGGTCAAACCTACGTATGTACGCGATTATAGGTTTAAAAGCCGCGTATATAATTTTTCATATGTTTGTAGGGATGATCAAGGAAACATCAAAGGACAAAAAGTGGTCCATAGGGTCTAATGAGTCTGCAGCGGGACAGGGGAAGGCCATACAATGTGTGATTCACCTAGAGTGGTGAAATCCGCTATAACAAAGGGACTACGAGTTGGCGTCGCACCTCGATGAAGAATATTGTGACGAAGAAGAGGAATATCGACTTATATCTAAAGAAGACAAAGAAGAAGCCCTAGATGCATATCAATATTCTGCCATACCTGCAACACCACATACTTCTCCTAAGGTAATATCTAGAAACACATCACCGATTGGTTTCATCAATCATAATAATAGTAATAGTGGAAATAGCAGTCAAGGAAATCCCACTAGTAAAATGTTTAATTCAGCAACACCAAGAGTAAATAGAATGGCTGGAAATGATATAAAGTTACCAAATTTTAATGGGAATGGGTTATAGGACCTTGAGCAACATTGGTTCCTATGTGACTCTGTTTGGACCGTGCGACAGGTCCAAGATGAGTCCATAAAGAAATCTGAGATGATCACAATATGTAGAGGTTGTGCATCGAAATGGTATATGAAATTCTTTGTTGCTCCAGTAGGAATCCCTAGAAGACATTGCATCAAATATGGATGGGATCGATAGATGATATTAAGGATCCTAAATCTGAGTCACAATGCATTATGGAAAAAAAGATATTAAGTAGTTGCCTACAGAGTCTATTTGGGACTTCGACTAAATATTTAAAACTATGATGGATAAAGTGAGTTTTTCAAATGTCGGATGTCCAACATAAAGAATGGTTTATTGCAGTGACGTTACCGCATATATGTATTCTTTTAATGTAACAAAATATTGTATCACAAAGCAAGGATCTTGAGCTCGCATTGAATTTGGAAGCTTCACCGATCGGAGAAAATGGTGCTGGAATGATGCACATACAGTCGTAGCTTGCAAAAATTACATTGCAACTTTAGGATATCAAGAAGGGGAAAGAAATACAAGAGGATATTTGGTTTACCCGATGTAGAACTAAAGGCCAACATAAAGAATCCTACCCAACATACATGAATTATGTTGCATTAGGCACACCAAATCTAATAAATTCTCAAGGAACGACCTAGTGTAGAATATGTGAGACTAAAGGGCATCGCTTAGAGGAAAGGCTTATATTTTTAAAAAATAGTAAGCAGACCAACCATCTATATTGTAAGTTCTTTCGATTGATGGGTCACAACAAAAAATATTGGAGAGCATATCAGCTTCTGCAAGAGAAAAAATTCGATATATACCTAATGAAAAATGAAGAACAGTTGTAGGATGAGCGAGCTCGGGCTCAATACCCATAGGAACAATACCCTTAACCTAGAGGCCCTTGTAATTTTTAGAGGGCAATGAGGAGGAGGAGGATTTCATTGCAAAAGGGGCCAATTTATATGTTATAATTGCAGACATACTGGAAAAGTTTCTAGAGATTACACAAATCCTACTTCGATGTGTTCGTATTGCAAAGCATTTGACCAAACTATGAAAGAATTCCATCAGTTTATTGTGAAGTGGTAGGAAATAAACATGGGAAACCAGAACCCACCTCATAACGATAATCCAAACATTCAGAAGATTTTTGTTGAACCAAGGGAGCCTAATATTGTTGTTGTTACAAGAGGAGGTGTTGCAACTGGAGCAGATCAAAAAGCACCATATGGACAACCAAGAGTGAGAGCAGTGCAACAAAAGAAAGAACTAGTTAATGTCCAGAAATAAAATGAAGTATACTTGGATACACAACATGAGTTTGTCAGCATAAATCAATCTTCGACTTATATTGTTGTACCGAATGAAGGAACAATCCTAGAAATGCATGAAAGATTTGAACTGTTATTTCGAAAGAAACCCACGGAGACAACAAATTGAAAGAATTATTTAAAATATTTCTAGCATTAATATAAGATAAAGATGTTGTAGTAGAACTATCAACTTTAGTCGAAGAACCTCAATCAGATGCATGACCATAAAGAAGAGTTAACCACATTGGGAAAAGACAGAAAATTGGTCGTGAACTAAGGATGAATACCTACATAGGTGATTATGACATGGATTATATTTACATATACTTGGGATTAGATGTTAACATTCTCACCAGACAAACATGGGAATCTATGGGAAATCCAAGGCTAGTATGGTCACTTGTTCAATTGATATTAGCCAATCATTTGAAGGTTTTTCTCATTGCTCAACTAACACAGGTTCTTGTCGAGATAGAAGGACTCAGGACTTATGTAGAATTCGAGTTAATATACATTGTTGATAATACAAATCCATATCCCACACTTATAGGGATCGATTGAGTGATTGATAATCAGACTATTATCAATTTTAAGAAGAAGATATTAATGTTTAAGGATGCAGAATTACAGGTGGTCACACCAATTGATCCTATGGAAGGCCAGATATATGTTGAACAAGTGAATAGTGAAGGTAAAGTTGGAATCTGGAACATATCTACAATATTACTTCTATGATGGATGATTATGTGAATCTTACTGCCGATGTAAAACTCAGTTGGAGAAGCGTTATTTCCTGCACATCGGATTAAGGAGAAGCTCTTGAAAATTGGGAGAACTGATTACATGAAGTATCAATGTGAAAATGCGCAATAATCACAAAATCTGTGCGATGGGTAGGTATCGAGGTATGTGATATACCTACCTATGAATTTTTTCCTAACTTGGAACCTTTTCTTACATAGTTTGAAGAGAAAGTAACTGAACATCGGCGCTTGCTAGCTCTGTATTTTGCATTGAAGGATACACCCGCAAGATGGTGGGTTACTCATAAGATGTCTATCTCATAATGGCCTCAATGGTGAAGATTGATGCAATTCTAATTTGGATAAAATATGATCTACACTGGTCAAAAATACATAGGACTGACTAATCATGTCAAGCACATTGAGCATTGTCAGGCGACATGGGAGACATCTCTGCGACTAGAATGGCTCCACCAATTTATACACACATTGGACATGATACCGATAAATTGGTATATGTAGTTCGATCTGCGGTGAGCAACAATTGAATGGGAAGAACTAGCTTCCAAATTTACCCATACATTTGAATTTTTTGATGGTAATCCATCAATTGATGTTTCTTTGCAACTAATCGAAACTAATATCTTTGAATATATTCCTGTGTCGATGACAAGTTTCCATCAAAATAGTGCGATAGTTTAGTACTTGATGGAGTGCTACAATGTAAAAGGAGAAACTCATGATGATGATCTACGAGACATAAATATCCATGAGTCTAAAGGTACTCGTGTGGTGGAAGGATCAAGTATCTCAAGCGACAAATTTCTGAATCCTTTGAAAATAAAGAAAGTGAATATTGGTTCTCCAGAGAACCCGAAGTTTGCTAATATTAGATATTATTGGGACGATGAGACTGTTGGGAAAATCAAAGACTTACTACATGAATTTGTTAGTGTTAACATTGACTTAAGATCGAGTCAAAGGTGGTTAGGTCTAGCACATGGTTTGGGCACATGGTTTGTTGTAGCCCATGGTATTGTCCCATGGTATTGCATGTGATTAAGCCTTTATAAGGCTTGATGAGGCTCCATTGCAATTGTACTAGATGTGGGCATTGTATTGTACTGGAAGAGAGACTGTGAGAGCATGAAGAGGAAGTGCAGCGGTTTTGTTGTAGGGTGTATCCCTTCATATTTCTGGACTGCAATAAAAGGACTGGCAAATTTCTTTGTGGATGTAGCCCATCATTTGGGTGAACCATGTTATATCTGTGTCTCTCTGTACTATTTTAATTTGTTTTGCATCTTGTTTATTGATTTAACTGTATATCTGTTATTGCTCTGTGGTCCTGTTTTCTAACAATTGGTATCAGAGCCAAAAGGTCTATTTGGTTTGTAAACTTGCAGGAAAGAAGGGTTCCTGGTGCGAGTCGGAGCAATGACAGAAGAAGGAAAGTTTAGGGTCGATAAATTTAATGGCCAAAACTATCAGTTATGGAAGATGCAAATGGAGGACTATCTGTACCTGCCATTGGGCGAAAAAGCAAAATAGCCAGCAGCTATGAAGGATAAAGAATGGGAGGTTCTTGACAGAAAGGCACTAGGAACAATACGGCTGTGCCTGGCTTCGTCGATGGCCTTCAATATTTCGAAAGAAATAACAACAGAGGGTGTGATGAGCGCATTGAGTAAGATCTACGAAAAACCTTCGGCTTCTAACAAGGTATTTTTAATGAATCGTTTATTTAATATGAAGATGTCAGAAAGTGGATCTATTGCTGACCATTTAAATGAGTTTAATACACTTACCAGTCAGTTAAGTTCTGTAAAAGTGAACTTTGATGATGAGGTTAGGGATCTTCTAATCTTGTGCTCATTGCCAGAAAGCTGGAATAGCTTGGTCATGGCTGTAAGTAACTCTGTCCCTAGTTCAAACACTCTTAAGTTTGATGATGTTGTTAGTGTTATTCTTAGCGAGGAAACGCGAAGGAAAAGCACAGGTGAGACATCAGGTAATGCGTTGACCATGGAGAGCAGAGGGAGACAAAATGAGAGAGGAAGGAGCCCAGGAAATCGCGACAAGTCTAAAAAGGGAAGATCCAAGTCCAGATTTGAAAAAATAGAATGCTAGAACTGTGGTAAGAAAGGACATCTAAAGAAAGACTGCAGAGCACCAAAGAAGAAAGGTGAGAGGCAGCAAGAGACTACCCAGGAAGCTAATGTAGTATGTGATGTGTTACAAGATGCTTTGATTCTTGCATTAGATAATACTAGGGGCTTCATGTCATGCTACACCCTATAGGAAATTCTTTTATGATTATGTTCAAGGTGATTTTGGGCATGTGTTATTGGGGGATGATGAACCATGTAAAATTGTTCGAAAGGGTAAGGTACGGATCAAACTAAATAATGGAAATGACTAGTTGCTAAAGGATGTAAGGCACATTCCTGCTATGAAAAGAAATCTGATCTCAACAGGGCAGTTGGGAGATGGCGGCTGTTTGTCTACGTTTGGAGAAACGTGGTGGAAGGTTACTAAAGGATCAATGGTAATTGCAAAAGGAGATAGGATAGGTACATTATATTTATGTCCTCATAACACTGGTTATTCTATTTCTGTAGCTTCCACAAAAATAGGTGCTGCGTTGTGGCATCATAGGCTTGGCCACATGAGTGAGAAGGGGATGCAGATTCTCCACTCAAGGAAATTGCTTCCAGATCTGAAGCAGGTAAGTTTGGAATTTTGTGAGAACTATGTTTATTGAAAACAAAAGAGAGTTAGATTTCTCAGGGTTGGGAAACAAAAGAAGAGTGAAAAGTTAGAGCTTGTCCATACAGATGTATGGGGACCAGCTCAGGTACAATCTCGTGGTGGCTCTCGTTATTATGTTACTTTTATCGATGATGCAACTAGAAAAACTTGGGTTTATTGCATTGGACAGAAATATGATGTGTTTGATACTTTTAATAAGTGGAAAGCTTTGGCTGAGAATGAGACAAGAAAAAGGTTGAAATGTCTCATATCTGATAATGGAGGCGAGTACTACAGCAAGGAGTTTGACAGTTACTGTTCACACAATGGGATTCGCAGAGAGAAGACAGTCCCTGGAACACCCCATGAAAATGGCGTGTCAGAAAGGATGAACAGAATGA
Source organism: Pseudotsuga menziesii (assembly GCA_001517045.1). NCBI lineage: Eukaryota > Viridiplantae > Streptophyta > Pinopsida > Pinales > Pinaceae > Pseudotsuga > Pseudotsuga menziesii. The sequence goes on from LPNX010698238.1 coordinate 126,570, forward strand.
TCATGGAGTGTGCAAGGTGTGTGAGATTGCATGCAGGGTTGCCCTTACAGTTTTGGGCTGATGTTGTAAACACTGCTGTTTATTTAATAAACAGAGGGCCTTCAAGTGCTTTGGATGGTGGAATTCCAGAGGAGGCATGGACAGGTTAACAGGTAAAATACTCATTTCTAAGAACTTTTGGTTGTGAAGCATTTGTCCATATTGATAAAGATGATAGAACAAAGCTTGAGGCTAAATCCAAGAAATGTACCTTTATTGGATATGGGGTTGATGATTTTGGTTATCGCTTATGGGATCTTAAAAATCACAAAATCATTAGGAGTAGAGATGTAGTATTCAATGAAAAGGTCATGTACAAAGATCAGTTGCAGGGAAAGAAAGAAGAAAAGGAAAACATAGAGTACACAGTGCTTGATGAAATCAAAGAAAATGAAGTTCCAAAAGCACCAGAAAATCAAGAGCAGCAGCAGGTACCTGAAACTCCTGCAACTGTAAGAAGGTCTACCAGGTTAAGCAGACCCCCTGAACGATTCTCTCCTTCACTGTATTATTTATTGATGACTGATCCTGGTGAGCTAGAATGTTTTGAAGAAGCAATGCAGGTAGAAACTAGAAAGAAGTGGGAGCAAGGCATGGATGAGGAGATGGACTCATTCATAGAAACCAGACTTGGGATTTGGTTAAGTTTCCTGCAAGAAAAAGGGTATTGCAGAATAAATGGGTTTACAGGTTGAAGGAAGAAGATTGAGGAAAGAAGCGGTACAAGGCTAGACTTGTTGTAAAGGGGTTTGCACAAAAGAAAGGTATAGACTTTGATGAAATATTTTCTCCTGTTGTTAAAATGACTTCAATTAGAACTATTTTAAGTCTAGTGGCGGTAGAATATTTGCATCTTGAACAATTAGATGTAAAAATGACCTTTCTCCATGGGGATTTGGAGGAAGAGATTTATATGCAGTAGCCACAAGGGTATGAGGTCAAAGGGAAGGAGAATTTGGTTTGCAGGTTGAAGAAGAGCTTGTATGGCCTAAAGCAAGCTCCAAGGTAGTGGTATTTAAAATTTGATAAGTTTATGACAGAACAAGTTTATGATAGATGTCATTCTGACCACTGTGTTTATTTCAAGAGGCTAGATAACGGAAGATATATTATCTTGTTATTGTATGTGGATGACATGCTTATTGCAGGGTCTAACATGCAGGATATAAATGTGCTCAAAACAAAACTAGCTAAATCATTTGTGATGAAGGATTTGGGTGCTGCAAAGCAAATCCTTGGTATGAGAATAACAGGAGACAGGAAAAATCGCAAATTGACATTGTCTCAAGGTGAGTACATAGAAAAGGTGTTGCAGAGGTTTAGAATGCAGAATGCAAAACAAGTCAGGACACCTTTGGCAAGCCATTTCAAACTAAGTAAGCATATGTGTCTAGAGACATAGGTAGAGATAGATTACATGTCCAAGATTCCCTATTCATCAGCAGTTGGGAGCTTGATGTATGCCATGGTGTGCACAAGACCAGATATTGCACATGCAGTGGGAGTTGTAAGCAAGTATATGAATAATCTAGGTAAAGAGCATTGGAAAGCAGTACAGTGGATTCTCAGGTATTTGAGAGGTACCACTTCTCATGCATTATGTTTTGGAGGTTGTTGGTTTTACTATGGGCAGACCCAGGTTTACTATGATGTACCAACAACACCCCTAGCTCACTGGCCCTTTCGACGACAGACAACGAAGCGGCCTGAAGTCTCACCCGAAGTGATCTACTATGGGTTGGCTAAAGACTCAAGTGTCTTCAACCAGGTTCTGCGGCATCCTAGTGTCTCGCGACTCTTCTTAGCCAGTGGGATTCCTCTCTGCGCAACGTTGTTCTCCTTACTCACTGGCTCTGCTAAGGGAATAATCCTTATCGCATCGTAGTCTCTCTGACGATGCGCACATGCTCCCTCCTACTCAACCCTTCTCCTACAATATCCCACTCCGCAGCTCCTATGGTGGTGCAATATCGCCTATCTCTACCATGATATCTTCTAGTGGTAAGATTCACTATGACTTGTAAGGCCTGAAGGGTTTCTCTCTCTGTGTAAGACTACTATGTTAGTCTTCAACAAGGTGTTTAGACAGCTTCACTCAAGCTTCTACAGTCTAACACATCCAACATCAACTGTGCATAGCTTACTAAACTAAATATACTGAACTTACTTAACACAGTAACTGCTAGCTCTACTGTGTGGATCAAGCACTGAGAAACTCATATGCAGACGCTTGATACAATCAACTTGTAATTAACCCTTTATAATGTTGTAACGGAATGAGAACATACAGACATTTACTAGATGATAGAAAACATTCATGTAACAAATAATAGATAGTAACTAAGTAAAGCACAATCACATGAAATGGATACACAACACACTGATTTTACATGGTTCACTTCTAGGATAGAAGCTACGTCCACGGGAACTGGTTTATATATTATAACTTAGGAGAGTAAACACAGTTCCACTGCAACCTCATATGCAGCTAGAGATCTTCTGGGTAACTCCGCTCACACAACCTGGAGCCCTTCTCTCTTAGATCTCTTTCCTTCTTATATTGCCTTCTTACAATATACTCTTCCTCTCTCTCTCTCTCTCTCTCAATCCCTATGGATTGTTACATACATGCTCTAGGAGTTGGCTGCTGGTTACCATAAGATAACTACTGATTGAGTACAGAAGCAGAGCTCAACTTTTACAATACTGGTGATGACTAACTAATTGTCTAAACTACTAACCTTTTACAATATAAAATACATGCTTATATAGGTGGCCTGAAGGTCTCTCCATTACAACACTGTGGTCCTATCCCAACAGTAACCCAAAAACCCTAACTAGTGACAGTCGGTGTATGTGTACTTTGAGTTGCCGCTTTCCGTCACACCACTGCTCTCTACAGTCTTCCATGCTTCCCGACGCTGACCATGGGTACCGGCGCCACTTCCCTTCTGTACTTTGTCTTCAATACCTCGGCTCGTTGCTCTTTTCCCATTTATGAGGGTAGCTGAGCTCTCTTGTCTCCACCGCTGCCTTAAGTGCAGTGAGTGAGCTCTCTCCTCTTGGCCACTCAGGTACTGTTTCTCCTTGAATTTCTCGTTCAAAACAGCAGCTTTTCCTGTAGCTATGGGACCCTACTCCAACAGTCCCCCAACACTCACTTGTGGCTCATCCCTGAGCCACTAGCAGCTGGTGTCTCTTGCTGTAGCTTTTCCTTGGCTTCCTGCAAAGTCCTTGCTAATTTCTGTCGAAGTCCTGCGACTTCTTTCTCCATAGCTTCGACACACTCTTTTGCCGCTTCAAGCGTAGCTTGACTAATGCTTGAGTCTTCTGTGTCATCAATTTCAGTTTTTCTTGTAGTGAGCTCCGTAACCTTCTGCTCAACCGCATCAACCAGCTCTGTGATTTGTTCTTGATACGGCTGAAGCAGTTTATTGATTTGTATCTCCTTTGCTCTCAACCGTTGCGCTTCCTGTTGCAAACGGTTCATCTCTATCACCTTTCTCATCTTTGTAAGAGCTCCTAGACTCTTGATTTCTTCCTTTATTGTTGTTGTGGCATTCTCTATCCGCTGGATGTTCTATTGGAGTTCCACTCTCTCGAGGTGCTCATCTAACTTCGACCATGTGTTCGTCGCATCGGTTAGCAATGACTTTGCATCATCTATGCGACTCTGCATCTATGCTGCAGTGAGTCTAAAGGCCTCTGCCCTTGCTTCCTTTTCTGCCTAGGGTGTGCCTGGTGCATGAGCCTCAAGCTCAGCAATCTGTGCCGCATGGTCTTCCGCCATCTTTGTCATTGTCTATTCCAGAGCCTTTGCTCTGTCTGCAATTCTTCTAACTTTCTGCATGATAGGCATGGCAAACTCAATATTACACTGGGGTAAGTCTATTGCGATGCTTTGCAGGAGTTGAGTGAGATCCTGTTCTCTTTCTTCATATGTTCTTAACTCCCCCTCCTTTGTCTGAAAGCTTGCAGTGAGTTCTGCATTCTTTTGTCTCAGCTAGGTGTTTTGTTTATAGGTCGCAAGCTCTCTACCTCTGAGCTCTACGCTTAGCTGCTGCTGGGTCATCTGTAATTGCTCAATGGGAAACTTTGCGAGGTTAACCTCGACAGGTTGTCTAATCTGTATCTGTACATCCATCATGGATGCAGGGAATCGGATGCTCCCTAGCGGTATCAACACTGTATTGATGCGATCTTTTGCCAATCTTTCCTCGCGGGAAAGTGATTGCATCAAGCTTTCTCCTACTGGCGCCTTTACTGGTGGAATTTGTATCATGGTAGTCTTCTCAGTAATTGCTTTTAACTCCAAAAGCTGCTTATCTATCGCATGCTGCAGCTTGTCTTGCGAATCTTGCATCGCCTAAAATGTGTCCTTCATTTCCTCCTTTAGTCTTGCTGTGATTTGATCGTAGTCATTGTCTGTCAGCGCAGTCTCTAAATTTGGCTTTGTGGCTTTGTCTTTTTTCCTCTTTAGTGCCTCTAGTGGCACATATTCTGTATCTTTCCTCTTCTGTGTCGGTGGTGGCACTTCTGTTGTATCTATCTCCGTTTGCCCTACTTTGTCTTTTCCTTTGTTCAATGGGTCTATCTATGCAGTTTCTGATGGTAATGTTGTGGTATCTCTGTATGCCTTCTTCCATTCTTCATCAAAATCTTTAATAACATCTTCTACGTCTTGTGCTATCATCCTGAATGATCCAGTGGCCCAATTATCTAGTCTCAACCTTTTTGGCCGCAGAAAGATTGTGTGCATGTCCGCCATGAAATGAAGTCGACTATCATACATGTCCACAACCTTCGTGATGATCCGCAGTGTCTCCTTAATGACTCACTGTAACAACTTATAGTATTCATAGAATACTATCATATTGACCCGTTTCTTAGCTGGGTTGTTGCTTTCCCATAAATTGGCATAGTGCGCACCTCTGCAGTCTCCGGCTCGCGGCTGTAAAAACTGGGTATGGGGTGGCTCCTTCCACTCGATGAATGCGCATAATACAAGAAGCCATGAAAAATGAAAGGGGTGGTTCACCTCATCTTGTGCTGTTAGACAATCTTTGAGAAAAATATTTAATAAAAATAAACACCAGTTGAATTGTTCACCTTCCACAACCTGTATGGCAAGATGAATGACGGATCTTGTGACTTCCTTTGGGTGAACCTTGGTCAACAGTCTGCCTGCAAGCAAATTGGCTGTAAATCTGAGTGTGTCATCTACTATTGCTACGAGGTCATAAGCCTGACCTCCCCTTTGTATCTTATACTTGTTTACTAGGGTTGCTAGTAGCTTGGAATCCTTGCCCTTACTTGATATATGTGTCTGCGGGTCCTTACCGGTCTTGGATAGCTCGGTGATGTGGTGTATCAGATCGACATTTAGGTTGACCTTGTTACCTAGCCAGAGGTAACCTCCATGTACACAAGATAGTAGCACACTCCCCATGGCATTAACCTCTGCACCTCGTCCAAAATGTGGTATTCTTAACAATTTGAGCAAGCCTGAGCGCTCAAGAATCTAGACATGTTCCATAGGAACATACTCATCTGCACCAGGCCTTGGGTTCCTTTGAACCGTAAGATACCGATCTGGCTGGAACTGAGGATATGTCTTACCGTCTCCAAGGTTATAATCTCTAAATTTGATGATAGGGGCATATCCTAATAGATCTCCATCTTCCTTTACTCAAGAATCAATCAGTGGGATTGGAGGAGGATACTTAGCACTTTTGCGAAGGGTTACATCTAGTGCGTTCTCAACTTGTGGCACGATGTATTCTATTGCCATAGGAAATTCTTCCTCCTGCTCTGAGCCAGATTCTTCTATTATTTGAGCTTGACACCTCATCCTTGGTGGCTGTCTGACCTATGATACACCTAATTTCACAACCTTGGGCGGTGTCGCCATAGTAGACGCGAGGCCTCCACGATCAAAGCATTTCACAATGTCTTCTAAAGGTTCCTCCTTGGACAGAACCCACTTGGTGCAATACTCTAGACGGGAAATGGCTGCGAACTTGGGAAAACACAACACTCTGTAACTGAATTAGCTCTGCACATGGAAAACTCGATAAATTACTCTATAGCTCTCGAAACTTGCAAAAGTAACCCTCCTGTATGAATGATTTCTGTTTTTATGCTGAAGGCGATAATCCCTGAAGTAATGGTCATCTAGGATGAACCCATCAGTGGTATTAATTGCATGGACAAGACCACAACCTTCGTCTCGATCCTCATTGATTGCTGAAATCCGATCAAATTTCCCTCAAAACCTGTGTGCAAGTTGTCGTCTCGTCGAAGATTTTACTAAATCTGGAAAATTTATTATGCTGTTGCCAAATCCACGGTAAGAGATACTGGTCATTTATGCATTAACTGCCTGTCAGAAGGTGAATTCACTGGCCCTTTGTCCTTTTTCAAAATTTTCCATGTGGCACGGAGAAACATCGCATTGCTGCGATGCAACACCGCATCACCGGTGCGATACAAACTTAAGCTTTTTTTTTCTCCCGCAAGCATCCTATGACTTGCACAAAATGAACCATCCTCATGCAATTCTTTATACTTAGTATATCTGCCGGTGTAGACTCATTCCCGGTGCGATGCCTCCTTTCAACTACACTGGACATCTACACTTTCATATTTGTCTGGGCTAGGCCTGAGAGGTGGGGTGGCTATCACTGTAAAGTTTAAGCCTACTACCATTAATGAAAGTGGGAAGAAGCTCCTCGTTCAGTTTGCTGAGTTGAATGGTTCCTCCCTCTGTAACTTGTTGTATCTGATATGGCCCCAACCAATGCGTCTTGAACTTCCCCAGAAACTTCACAAACTTACTGTCGTAGAGGAGCACTAGGTCTCCTGTTTGAAAAATCTTGCTCTTTATATCCCTGTCATGCCAATATTTTTCTCGGGCTTTCTGCACTCTTTGATGGAACCCTGCGATGAATCTGTCCTCTTCTAAGGCAAGCAGTTGTGCTAGTCTTTCCTTCATCATGTCTACATCAGTCATCCCAGTAATCTGAGCAATTCTTAAACTGGGAATAATATATTCCATAGGCATAACAGGCTCTTGTCCATACACCAAGTTGAAAGGTGTGTGTCCTATAATTTTCTTGCATGTAGTCATGTAAGCCCATAATACAGCGTTAACTCGGAGGTCCCAATCATTTCTTTGACTATTGCAGATCTTAGTAAGAGCATTTTCTAGGATCTTGTTAAATGCCTCCACCATACCGTTAGCTTGTGGGTGGTAGGGGGTGCTCTTATGGTGCTGTATCTGGAATTCCTCTGTCAAGGCCTCAATGGTGTGGTTCAAAAAATGCGTGCCTTGATCACTCATCAAGATTACTGGGCATCCAAATCTACTGATGATGCTTTTGAAAATGAACTGTGCAGCTGTAGTAGCATCACAATTCCTTACTGCTTTGGCCTCTGCCCATCTAGTGAGGTACTCTGTTCCAGTGATGATGTATCTCGCACCTGTTTGTTTGCCTAGTGGGTTGATAGGACCCATGAAATCTATAGCCCATTTGTTAAATGTGCGCAGTTTGATCTGTGGTCGCAGCGGCATTTCATCTCTATGCAAAGGTTTTCCTACCCTCTGGCAGATATCGTAGCATCTGCAAAATTCCTTAGTATCCTTATGCAAAGTAGGCCACCATAATCTTGCGGTCAGAATTTTTTGCACAGTTGGATTTCCTGCGAAATGACCTCCTGTGGTACCTGAATGTGCTTCCCTCATAATGGCCTCCTTTTCATGCGGCATCACGCATTTGTGCAAGACTTCATCCGGACCTAACTTGTATAAGTGTCCTACGATCGATGTGAAGTCTGTTGCTTTAACAACTAGCTGCTTCTTTTTCTGCTTATTAAACTCAACAGGTGCCCACCCTGTAGTGAGAAAGTGAATGATATCAGCATAGTACTCATCTGCGATCTGAATAGAAAACAATTGCGCATCCGACAAGTTTTCCTCTAGATTACTTGGCTCTTCTCCTGAGTCTATCCGTGATAGATGATCTGGTCCGACCTTCAATCTTCCTGGTTTTACAATTATTTCAAAATCATACTCCTGAAACAGGAGTAACCATCTACAGATTCTTCCTCCTAACACTGGCTTATTGACCAAATAATTCAAAGCAGAATGGTCAGTAAACATCTTAAATGAGGCACCCAACAGGTAGTTCCTGAACTTCTGTAGAGTGTACACCATAGCTAAGCCTTCTCTTTCTGTGGTGGTGTAGTTCTTTTCTGCAGTAGATAGCTTTCTACTCGAGTATGCGATAGGATGATCAATACCTCCTTCTCCTGGTTGTGTTAACATGATCCCCAATGCGATGCCAGATGCATCCACATGTACATGAAACGGCTTGGTCCAGTCTGGAAATACTAAGATGGGTGCTATAACCATATTCTCTTTAAGTGTGTCCAAGCTTTGCTGGCATTCCTCATTCCATAGGAATTTTACATCTTTCTTTAACAGTTTTTCCATCAATGCTGTGATCTTTGCATACCCCTTGATGAATTTTATATAGTACCCAGTATGCCCAAGTACTGTCCTCAGTTGCTTGACTGATTTGGGTGCTGGAAGGTTTACAATGATGGCAATCTTTGCAGGATCTACCATCAATCCTTGTCTACACACAATGTGACCCAACAAAATACCAAATGGCGCATAGAATATACATTTCTTTAAGTTAAGAGAGATCTGGTATTGCCTACATTTCTCTAACATCAGTCTTAAATCTCCTATATGCTTGTCGATTGACCCAAATACAGTCCAGTCGTCAAAATAGACTTCTAAAAATTTATGGATGTATTCTTTAAATACAGCAAATACTACTCTAGAAAAGATAGCTGGTGCATTTTTAAGACCAAAGGGCATTACCGTATACTGGAATGAGCCCCATTCTGTTGCAAAAGTGGTCTTATGGCGATCTTCTGGGTGGATTCTGATCTGGTGATAGCCTGAAACGCCATCAGTGAAGGAATATCATTCCTGTCCTCTGACATTGTCTAATACCTCATCAGTGAACGGTGTCGAAAATGGGTCGTGAAGCAATGCATCGTTGTGTTTACGCAAGTCGACATAGATCCTGATGTCTCCTTTGGTTTTCTTTTCCTGTATGACCATGGGACTAACCCATTCGCTTTCTTCCACTGGTTCAATGATGCCTGCTGTTAGCATCTTATCGATCTCATCTTTTACTTTTTCTTTATAGCGCGGATTTAATCTGTATGGACACTGCTTGACTGGTCTCGCATCCTCTTTCAATGGCATCCGCGTTACTCCCAGATCTACTACTATTCCCTTCATCTCTGTGAACTTAGTGGGGAATAAATCCTGATAATCATGTAACAGATTTGCAATATGTCCTACCGTCTTATCATCCCAGTAGTCTCCAATAGAGGCAAACTTGGGTTCTGCTTCCATGCCAATATTAATCTTTTTAATCTTGATGGGCTCTGTGATAGCTGGAATATGGAGCTTCGGTCCATCAACTTCGCGAGTTCCTTCTGACTTCGAAATATTGACGCTGTGAGGATCCTCATCCTCATCCTTATCTTCATTGCCTGACTCTACGGCGAAGTTATAACACTCGAGCGCATCTTCTAACTGGATGGCCCACTCAGGTTGAGCATGCACTGATATGGTACAGTCCTCAAATATCTTGGTCTTTATAACATCTAGGGCCTAATCAATACTTGGATACTCAGATTCAAAAGCGAAAGTGAGTAAAAAGTTGTCTATCATTAGTGGCCATGTAGTCGTTCCTCTGCGTAGCTCTGTTTCTGTGTACCAGTTCCTTGGAACTGTGTCTAAATTATGAATAAACAGGTGAACCCATTCATCCTCGGGAATGTCTGACCATTTCTGTTCACAATGTTGAATATGTGACCTGGGGTCACTTTCTCCTGTGTATTTCTGCTGTAGACATTCCTTGTCATTAGAAAACCTGATCACCATCAATCTCTTGAAGTCCTCCCATGATGCGATATGTTCTTTATGTGCATGCCACCATCTTGCAGGTGTGGCTCTTACTGCAAGGTCAATCGCTGACATCCTCTGCTCCTGAGGAATTTTTTGTTCAAACTACTGGAGAAAATCATGGATATTTGTTAAACCATGAAACGATGGAATATCATTAATCTCTGTGCCAACACATCGCAGTGACGTAGTCATAAACGCACATCTACGAGCTGAGACTTCATACAGTTTGTTCTTCCAGTTTTCTAGACCAACATCTGAATTTGATGCGCATGAAATATCGCATCTCCAAATAATGTTCCCTTCCTTGGTTGGATTGATGTAGTCACTCTGATTAGCCGTCATATGATAGAGGCTCTCAATATTGCATACCTCATCCTCTGCGCGGATAGGTTCAATATATCTAGGACCCTAAAAAGGATCCAACAGTGCAATGACCCGGATCTGTGCATCCTCAAAAGTCATTTATCTTTTCTTTAGGTCGATAACAGCCATGTTATTAATTGCCCAATCAATTCCTAGTAAAGCTGGATATGGTCTAATATCGCCAATGATTTCTATAACTTCAAAGTCTCCAAAGCTGCGGACTCCGTCAATGTCAACTTGCACTTGTGGTAATCGACCCAGTGGCGATACCCTCTGCTAATTGGATAATCTTAGATGGATAGGTGATCTAGCTAACTTGGGACTACCCATCTGTACCCATGTCTGCTTAGTCAGAACATTGACCTCTGATCCTAAGTCTAGGATTACCTCATCCATTTCAAATTCTCGAACTTGTGGTGTGAGTCGCATCTCTCTTCATGTTCTTGTGTGTCTCATAATACTATGAACAGCACGCTACACACTGCTCATGGAAGAAGACGACTGACATTGGTCTATAATGCGTTGAAGCTCTCCGATAGCTTTCTCATTTATCATGATTTTTAGGCAAGTTCATAGGAAGGATTGTACACTTCCTGTCAACTCTTCCTCATCGTGCCTTCCCGATGTGGTAGCCTGCGGTATCTGTACAAGGCTGATGCCACAAGGTGTTTGCTGTGGTACGCCCCTAAACGGCAGTACCTGCGATCCTGATTGTGTAGGGTCATTAAAGAAAGTCTTAGCTTCCTAAAATGTCTCTTTATTCTTTTGCAGATCAAGTGGTGTCAATTTATTAGTAGCTTTGTGCACCCACTCATGACCTGTGTTCTTCTCAATCTCCTGCGATGTTCCACTGGTGGAAGCACCATTGCGAGTCACAATGTTGACTCTTGGTTCTAGCTCTTTCTTCTCAGCAGTGATAAGATGGATGTTCTGGTTTACTGCTGGCTTAGGTTCTCTGATATTAGCTATCAAGGTAGGACATTCTTCTATAGCGTGATCGTAAGAGTTGCAATAGTTACATGTCGTCGTAGGGCTCTGACAGTCCCTAGCATAATGTCCTACAACTCCACAGTTGTAACAAGTAATCTGTCCACGGCCACGTCCAAAGCCTTCACCACGGCCAAAGCCTCCTCCATGGCCTCGTCCTCTGAATTCTCCTCCACGGCCAACATGAGCCTGGTCATGTTGTGGTCCTGCTGCTGGACCCGGTGTCTCTGATTGGACTATGTACAAGTCGTGCTTTCTCTTAACCATGAGGTCGTAGGCTCTGCAGTTACAGTCATTGTGTCCTACTGACTTATAGAAGTTACAGTATATGTTCTTAGGTGTCTGTACATACTTCTGAAGTAAAGGGAATTCCTGAGGTCTATGTCCTCTTGTTTTGCAAATTTCACACCACGGCCGGTGGGTCTGTGGTAAGGGGTTAGGAGCCCCACTTGCTAGATATTCTACAAAAACTGGATAGTTGTCTTTAGTATGGTCCTGTGCTTTACACTTTATACACCATATATCTTGCACAACCTCTTTTCCTTTCTTAATCTCATTCAGCTATAACGTGAGATTTGCTAACTAGTTCTGCAGGTTTGTCATACCTGTGCTGGTCTCAGCTAGAGGTGAAGCCTCTAGTTTCATTGCCATCTCCAACGCTTCATCCTGTGTACGGAGTCTCTGCTACATTAGTGGCAGTCTGATGTGAGGGAACAACGCTGCAATAAACCATTCTTTGTGCTGCTCCGGCGCAAACTCAAAGCTAACTTGGTCTATAAGGGCTTTGAATTTCTGGTCAAAGTCCCATGCTGACTCCAATGGTATCTGTTTAATATCTTTGAGCTCTGTTATACATTGCGACTCGGACTTAGGTTTCTTAAATTCTTTAATCATGGCCATCCGGACCTGTACGAGTGTTCTAGGTATCGCTGAGGTATACTACATATACCATGTTAGGGCTCATTCCCTAAGTGTGGTGACCAACTGTACAAGTTTAATATTATCATCTTGGATTCCTTTAATGGTCCACACTACTTCACACAGGAACCAGTGCTATTCTGGGTCTTCTGCCCCTGTACCTTTGAAGGTAGGTAGTTTCATATCGTCTCCCATTCTGTTTCGACGTGGTGTGTTCTGATTTGCTGGGATACTACCACTCGGCGGTGTAGATGTAGGTGATGTATTGGTAGCATGTGCTGTGTGTGAACTACCAGATGTAGTTTCTATGGGATTATTCTGGGTCCCGGTTGCTTTCTGTGGAGTATAAGGGTGATAAGGGATACCCTCTTCTGTTCTTTCTGTATTACTATGACTCTGTTGTCTAGTATTATCTGAGTTGTTTTCAAATACGGTGTTGATGTATATGTAACTTCGGAATGTATTCTTCTATATATTTCATATATTGTAACCCGATGTTTATTCCGAGATGTTTCTATTATGTATTTGAGTCATGTGGTCATGCCCCGATGTTCCGATCAGGAGGATTAATAATGTAAACAAGTCATATCAAGCCATTAGGTAAGTCCCCACAGTTTAGGGGCACTTGAGTTATTATACACTAATTAAGGTGTAGGCTCGAGTAGTAATTATTAGGTTGAGTGCACTTCAAGTCAACGGAAGAATATAAATAGAGAGTGAGAGTCTCTCTATTTATCACTTGTGAATTACATCACTTTCTCTCTCAAGTGTGGCGCACCTTTGGAGAAGGAAATCTTTGGCTTGACAGAAGACAGAAGGCTGCTGTTGTGTTGGGAGGTCATCTTACTATTTTGGGATCACATCTTATGGTGATACTATCTTAGAGGAAGTTGAGGGGTTTTCTCCATTTATGGTTTCCCCTCCTAAAACCTTTGTGTCTCTTGTCTCTTGTGATGTGCTTATGTGATTGCTGTGCTTGTTATTCTCTCAGTGAAAAGATCTTATCATAATGCTAGCTTAAATGTTGAAAAACTAACATGGTATCAGAGCTAACCTGAGAAGAAGACATTGTGCAGCTACAAGAACTAGGGCTTCCTATTTTGTGGATCTTACTCCACATATTTTCAGCAAAAGTATACTAGGATGACTCTCCATTGAAGGGTGCATTCTTCTGTCGATGCGGAATTCAATTTCAAGCATTTTCAATTTCGATGTGGAAATTAGGGCTTTCTACAGAAGAGGAATTTTTGGGTGAGACCAGAATAGGATTTTTCTCCTCATCAAAACCGAAATTTAGAGACCTGGATCAATAAATTTGGTTGGGTAAATCTCCGGGAAAGTCAAACCCTAGTTTGACCCCTAGCTAGGAGAAACCCTAAATACTAAAACTGCTAAGTTTTGGTACAGTCGCTATATTCCAAGATTGGAGAAGTCTCAGAAGCTTCAAATTGCAAGGGCCGAAGATAAAATCCTGATGAACATTTTTTCCAAAGGGCAGCCTCTGATTCGCTATATTCTAGGAGATATGATCTCTCCAAGTTAGGGTTCCAGCCTCTTCCAGAAATCATCCATAAACAAGACACCTGGGGATATCTACAATATCTTGGGCTACAGAGGTCCAAATGGAATTCCTGAAGATGTTCCAGAAATGGTACAGACTTTAATTTCTTTGGTATGAAGTTCAGACTCATAATATGAACCAGTGACACGTGGCATGCCATACAACTTCGCTGTTCTGAACAGTCCTGTAATAGGGAATCTTGGGAAAAGGATCATAAATCCCAAATGGTGAAACCAATTCTGATGAAACCTATAGTTTTGGATCAGGGACATGTGAGGTTACCTCAGTAAGAAATTTCAGACATAGAGCACCAGTAATTTAGGAGATATCATAGAAACAGTAACAGGTATTTCTGCACAAGAAATCAGAAAATTAGGGCTTCCTGTTCCAGGAGTTTCCCTTCACTGTTTTCAGAAAAGGAGTACATTGGACAGCTCCATTTGAAGAGATATATCTGTTCATCCAACCAGATCTGAAAGATTCCAAGTTTTGAAAATTAGGGTTTCTATGACAAACTCTAGATCAACGAACTCCGGGACAAGGACGGACACCTCAAATCGGTAAGATCTAATCCTTTGCTATTTCCATTTGAGGTTCTTATTTCAATATGATAAATCACATCAGCTTAGTTAAAAGATTGCGGAAATTGACAACTTCCAAACCTGGAAGTATATGATATCTCTGAAGAAAATGGATTAGACACCTACATGAGGATGGAGGTTCCAGTTTCAGAGGGAGACGAGGCCAAAGAAGACATCATGCTCATGCTGCAGAGGATGATGAACCATCCAGAAAGAGATCCAAATATGAAAGTGAAGATTCTTCAAGCGAGGATGAATATGTTCTAATATCAGCTCTCATAGGTGACATTACTCATGGAAGTGATGATTGGCTCATAGACATTGGTGCTTCCAAGCATATGACGGGATTCAAGGAATCCTTTGTAAGACTATCAGAACATGAATCACCTCACAAGGTGAAACTAGGAGATGACTACCAATGTCCAATAAAAGGTAGTGGGGAATCTTCATACAAGCTAGACTCTGGTAAGTCTCTAACAATGAAAGAAGTATTGTTTGTGCCAAGATTGAAGAAGAACCTTCTCTCCATTTCAGCATTGATGCAAAAGGAATGCGGGCTGCATTCATAGATGGTCAAGTCATCATATGGCCAAAAGGAAAGACTATCGATGATGTGGTAGTGATTTAAGAACAAGGAGGCTTGTATAAATTGAAGGGATATCTAGAACAAGCCTTGATCCATGACACAGTAGAGCCAAATGAGCTTTGGCATAGAAGGCTTGCACATGTGCATTACAGAGCACTACCTATTGCAAGCAAAGCTGTTGAAGGTCTTCCAGAATTTCAAGCTACTTGAAGTGGTAAAAGAAAAAGTGAAGAATGCAAAAGTGGTGATGGCCACCTTGAATGGCCTCCCAGGATCGTGGAATTCATTCATTCAAGGAATTTGTTCCAGAAGGAAGTGATTACTTTCAGAAGACTTCGTGAAGAAGAAGAAGCTCGAATCATAAGAAGAGAAGAGAAGGTGGGAGCAACTGAAGATCAAGCTCTTTCCATCCAAAGAAGATCCCTCAAGCAACGAGGAATATGAAGAACTCAACTCTTGAAGAATTTCTTATCCACCTCAGCATTTGGATAAGAAACGATGTGACTATGAATGAAGAAGATGATGAAGCTGAAGGCTCAAGAAGGAGTCTACCCTCGAAACAAATAAA
>LPNX010698238.1:145282-168769 GCA_001517045.1 Pseudotsuga menziesii
GTTGCTGTTGTGTTGGGAAGTCATCTTACTATTTTGGGATCACATCTTGTGGTGATACTATCTTAGAGGAAGTTGAGGGGTTTTCTCCATTTATGGTTTCCCCTCCTAAAAGCTTTGTGTCTCTTGTCTCTTGTGATGTGCTTATGTGATTGCTGTGCTTGTTATTCTCTCAGTGAAAAGATCTTATCATAATGCTAGCTTAAATGTTGAAAAACTAACATACGGAAGATGTGAAACCTACTTTATATTTCTTTCCACTACATGTATGTCCAATTTCATCAAAATCACTCTCAAACTCTTGTGACATTACACTTTCTTAGCTTATTGGTCTGAGACTATCCATTACCCCTTTTTCATGCAATAACATCTTAATGGACAAGTTCAAAGATTTTAGGTACTTACCGCAATATGCTTTGAAGAAGTACCATTCAGCCTCACTGAAGCTTTTTCTTTGCTCAACTGCAAACTCTGTGATAAAGCCTTCTAGTACACTCGCAAGCCAGAAGTCGATTGTCCTCGAAAGGGGATTATCTATGCTCCTCAGGGCCTGAATCAGCTCTGGTGTCTAGACAATGTTCCTCTTCTTCTTGAATATATTCTTATCCGTTAGATTTGATAACCAGTCGTACAACTCGTTTCCATAGGTCGCAAAAAATATCGTATGTAGGTCTGTAAAGATATGTTTTTGCAACCAGTCCTCTGTACTCAACGTAGGACTCTTGTTTTCTTTCTCAGCAAATTCTTTTTCCTTAGACCCAACCTACTGGTTGAGTTCATCTTTTGTAGGATGCCAACAGAACATTAGCTCTGTAATGTGTTCAAAGCCAGCAACAGAACCATTTGTTGGTCTTCTATGGGTAGACCCTGGTTTACTATGATATACCAACAACATCCCTAGCTCACTGGCCCTTTCGGCGATAGACCACAGAGCGGCCTGAAGTCTCACCCGAAGTGATCTACTATGAGTTGGCTAAAGACTCAAGTGTCTTCAACCAGGTTCTGCGGCATCCTAGTGTCTCGCGACTCTTCTTAGCCAGTGGGATTCCTCTCTACGCAGTGCTGTTCTCCTTACTCACTGGCTCTGCTAAGGGAATAATCCTTATCGCATCGCAGTCTCTCTGACGATGTGCACATGCTCCCTCCTACTCAACCCTTCTCCTACGATATCCCACTCCGCAACTCCTATGGTGGTGCGATATCGCCTGTCTCTACTGCGATATCTTCTAGCAGTAAGATTCACTATGACTTGCAAGGCCTGAAGGGCTTCTCTCTCTGTGTAAGACTACTCTGTTAGTCTTCAACAAGGTGTTTAGACAACTTCACACAAGCTTCTACAGTCTAACACATCCAACATCAACTGTGCATAGATTACTAAACTAAATATACTGAACTTACTTAACACAGTAACTACTAGCTCTACTGTGTGGATCAAGCACTAATAAACTCATATGCAGACGCTTGATACAATCAACTTGTAATTAACCCTTTATAATGTTGTAACTAAATGAGAACATACAGACATTTACTAGCTGATAGACAAAATTCATGTAACAGATGACAGATAGTAACTAAGTAAAGCACAATCACATGAAATGGAGACACAACACACTAATTTTACGTGGTTCACTTCCAGGATAGAAGCTACATCCACAGGAACTGGTTTATATATTATAACTTGGGAGAGTAAACACAGTTCCGCTGCAACCTCATATGCAGCTAGAGATCTTCTGGGTAACTCCACTCACACAACCTGGAGCCCTTCTCTCTTAGATCTCTTTCCTTCTTATATTGTCTTCTTACAATATACTCTTCCTCTCTCTCTCTCTCTCTCTCAATCCCTGCGGATTGTTACATACATGCTCTAGGAGCTAGCTACTAGTTACCGTAAGATAACTATTGATTAAGTACAGAACCAGAGCTCAACTCTTACAATACTGGTGACGACTAACTAATTGTCTAAACTGCTAACCTTTTACAATACAAAATACATGCTTATATAGGCGGCCCGAAGGTCTCGCCATTACAACACTGTGGGCATGTCCCAACAATAACCCAAAAACCCTAACTAGTGACAGTCGGCATATGTGTACTTTGAGCTGCCATTTTCCGTCACACCACTACTCTCTGCAATCTTCCATGCTTCCCGACGCTGACCATGGGTACCGGCGTCGCTTCCCTTCTGTACTTTGTCTTCAATACCTCGGCCTGTTGCTCCTTTCCCATTTATGACGGTAGCTGAGCTCTCCTGTCTCTGCCGGTGCCTTAAGTGTAGTGAGTGAGCTCTCTCCTCTTAGCCACTCAGGTACTATTTCTCCTTGACTTTCTTGTTCAAAACAATAGCTTTTCCTGTAGCTGCGGGACCCTACTCCAACAGAGGTTCAGACACTGTTCTATAGGGATATGTTGATGCAAATATGGCTGGTGATAAAGACAGCAGGAGGAGCACCACACTGTGTTCATTGTAGATGGAACAGCAGTAAGTTGGATTTCAAAACTGCAACAAGTTGTTGCACTTTCAACAATGGAAGCAGAGTATGTTGCTACTACAGAGGCTAGTAAGGAGATGATTTGGTTGTAGAGGTTCATGGAAGAATTGGGTAAGAAATAGGAGAATAGTAGGTTATACAGTGACAGCCAGAGTGCCATTCATCTTGCAAAGAACTCAGTATTTCATTGAAGAACTAAACATATAGAACTCAAGTACCACTTCATAAGATCTGTTCTAGATGAAGAACTGTTAAAACTGGAAAAGATTCACACTAGCCAGAATCCTGCAGACATGTTGACAAAGGGAGTAACCAGAGAGAAACTAAGTTCCTGCTTGGTTTCTCTTGGCCTTAAAGCATGAAGGTGAAAAGAATAAATTTTCCAAGTCCAAGGTCCAGCAAGTGCAGTAGCGGTAGAGTTTCTATGATTAGTCACCATGAAGGCACATAAAAAAATGTAATGGAGTGGTTTGCATGTAAATGGACATATGGCTGTAAGACCTAGTAAGGCATGCATACCCTTGGTAACTCACCGGTAAAGTCGGGAGATAGACCTAGGTGATAGGGGGGTGTATGTAAGATTCCTCGGTAAATACTTGAGGGGATTTGGTGATTACTCCAAGTCAAGTTTAAAGGGGGGATTTGTTAGGGTTAACCTTGACTTGAGATTGAGTCAAAGGTGGTTAGGTCTAGCACATGGTTTGGGCACATGGTTTGTTGTAGCCCATGGTATTGTCCCATGGTATTGCATGTGATTAAGCCTTTATAAGGCTTGAGGAGGCTCCATTGTAATTGTACTGGATGTGGGCATTGTATTGTATAGGAAGAGAGATTGTGAGAGCGTGAAGAGGAAGTGCAACCAATTTTCTGCAGGGTGTATCCCTTCATCTTTCTGGACTGCAATAAAAGGACTGGCAAATTTCTTTGTGGACGTAGCCCATCGTTTGGGTGAACCACGTTATATCTGTGTCTATCTGTACTGTTTTAATTTGTTTTGCATCTTGTTTATTGATTTAACTGTATATCTGTTATTGCTCTGCGGTCCTGTTTTCTAACAGAATTTTAAGATCTTTTTCCCACTAAATTTTCATAAATGAAGGGAATTTTTGGATATCTTGGAGAAATGAAGATTCCATTGAAGCACGATGTAGAACCCATTAAGCAACGGCAATACAGACTCAATCCAAGGTATAAGGAAAAATTCAAGCAAGAGTTAGATAATTTTATATGTTGGAATTATAGAACATATTGAGGAATCTAAATGGATTAGTCCTATGGTGGTGCAAGACAATAAAAATGGTGAAATCTGTATCTATTTTGACTTGAGGAAGATGAATGATGCCTGCCTGCACGACCCATTTTCGACCCCGTTTACGAAGTATTGGAGAGTGTTGGAGGATATGAAGTATATTCATTTACTGATGGATTCTATGGTTAGCATCAAATCAAAATTGTGAAGGAAGATCGACACAAAACCACATTTCGACAGATTGGGGATGTTTCCAATATACGGTAATGCCTTTTCAACTCAAGAATGCTCCTGCTATCTTCTCTAGGATAGTCGTAGCTACTTTAAATATTTCATTCATAAATTACTTGAAGTATAATTTGATGACTAGACGGTACTTGGGATCATTAAAGATCACATTGAGAGCCTCGAAATGATACTGGAACTATGTTGACAATTCCAGATTTCCCTTAATTTAAAGAAGCGTATTTTTTGTGCCAGTTTTGGAATTTTGTTGGTTCATGTGGTTTGTCACGATGGTATATTGGTGGACCCCTATAAATTTGTGATTATTGTTGACCTACCACCACCCTCGACAGTAAAAAATTTAATAACTATTTTGGGACATACGAGGTACTATCAAAACTTTCTCAAAGGATATCCAAAAGTCATTGCCCCTATGGAGAAATTATTAAGGAAAGATGCCAAGTTTCAGTGGGGTGATCAATGTCAAGAGAGCCTAGACGTTCTTAAAAATAAGATGGTTACAACACCCATATTAGTCTTTCCAACCTGGAATAAAGAGTTACATTTCCATGTCGATGCGATGTCTGTCGTGCTAGGTGTTGTACTTGCACATCCAAGTGAATGTTATATTGATAATCCTATTGCATTTTCCAGTAGAAATCTATCAACGGCAGAAAAGAACTATACCATGACGGAAAGAGAAGGAATTGGTATGGTATATGCTCTCCAAAAATTTTGACAATATTTGTTGGGAGGTCACTCCAAGACATATACATACCATTCTACATTTAAGTATTTGGTCAATAACCCAATGTTGGGGGGTAATATTTGTCGACAGATTCTCCTATTCCAATAATTTGACTATGAAATTATTGTCAAACCAAGTCAAATGAATTCAGGAATGGACCATTTGTCGAGGTTAGAAAGTGGAGAAGATCCTGTGAGTCTCGACAATAGTCTTCTTACTGCACAATTAGTTGTAGTAAGTATGTTTGATGATCATTATCGTTACACCCAAAAACTCTCTTAATGCTCCAATCCCTTGAAGTCCTCGGCCAAAACCTTCTTTTGGAGCCTTATTACTCAATCCTAGGTGATCTGACGCACCTTAATGCCTAGCACAGGGCGTCAGACAGACCTGAAACCTCTTGTCCACTAAAATAAGGCATTGGTCGCACCTGTCACATCACCACAAAGAGCGTCGACACACTTAGCTTTTTCATAAGGAGTGTCAGCAATCCAAAAAGGGGAAAAAAGAGAATATTTGAGAATCTTCTAGGTGAAATTTCTCATGGAGGATGATCGTAACTACTTGGGAGAGATGGCACTTGACCTCCTAACCCCTAGGGATCAGTCCCTACCTTCTTCCCAAAATATCTCAACCCATTTGGGCTTCCTTTGGCCTATAAAAGAAAGCTATATGGACCATTAAAAAGGGGGATACCAAGAGAGCATCCTTATGTTGTTGGATTCAAGTGTGGTATAGGAGACAAAGAGAGAGTGGTTGTGAGTAAGATGTTACATAGTTTGTAGTGTGAGTGAGTAGTCAAATATATTGTAAAAGAAAATCTTCAAAATGAAAACTTTGGTTTTAGTTTTGTTTTCTCATCTTTAATACAAAAAGTTTCCCTTTCCCATAAACGATTCATGTTAATGTTGATTTTTTATTACTAGTTTTCTTGATCAGTAGTATATATCATTGATTTATCTTGTTTCTCTCATTTCTTGCCTTGTTTTTTGTGTTCTTTGCAGGTATATTTGATCATAAAAGGATCTACAAAACAAGGACAACCTCCCACACTCAAGGTAAACAAAGCTTAACATTCAAGTAGCTCAGCCATCTAGGGGGAGGATACATCGTTGTGTCCTTTTGTTCTAGACTTGCACCATGCAAGTTAGGGGAACAAACTGTGTCTGCACTGATTAAAATATTCCTAGTGACAAAATTGGTGACCATACTAGGGAAGATCTAATCATATATGGACTAGATCCAGTTAGATCTGTGAATTTTTTATGCTACTTTTGATTAACGACTTGTGAATTGTGTTTTATTCATCATTTAGAGTTTTAAGGTGAGTGATCCACCTTACTACACTTTCATTTTCCTTCTATGGTTTGTGTTTTACCTCACCTTCATTCCAGTTTGATCCAAATTGGTTTATCTTCCAGGTTACTTTCCTTTTTGGTTCTCTAGATCTATTGACACACCTGGGTGTGCTTCATAGAGCGTCAAACCCGTGTTGACACATGCTGGCTACTACCATAGTGTGCCACTAATGCATGTTATCCTCAAGCATAGTGCATCGCTGATGCTCCTCAGTAGTAGACAAGGTGCGCCGAATGACACATGATGCCCTAGTGTAACCCTTTAGACTGCGCCATGTTAGGATATTTAGACACTTAGGAGTTAGTTAAGATCAACTTGTGTAATATATCCATTAGGTAAAAGTGTGTTTCTTTAGTATGCATTAGTATGCATTTGTAAATATTCTAATCCGATGCTCACGATATGTTCTAGACATAGAGTGATCCGACGGTTCAACTTCTCTTAGATCATACCTACCATTGATCCGTAACTTAACACCCGATTGGTCTATGATCTCTATTTAAAGAGCATAGAGGGTCCTTGGCTAGTTGATCGATTATGAGAAGCTCATGTAACTTTATTTCTTTTGCATAATAAATTGCTCCAAGTAGCTATTTGGCTAGGGCCATGGACTATTTCCCTCTCGAGGGTTTTAGCAACGTGGAAAACATCGGTGTGTTGATCTGTGATCTATTTGTGTGAAGCGGTTGCTCAAGGTGTTCTGTCTTTTTGGATTACCCTATGTACCCGAACATGGTATCAAAGCATTTATGAAGAGTTGCTTTCGGTTTTGATCAAGATCTAGAATCGGTGTTGGCGAAACTTTGAAAGGGTTTCTGGTTCTAGATTTTCTATGCATTTGTGGCTTTTGGGATCTATTCCATTGCATCTGGAGCACCATTTCCATTGGGAAATAGTTTTCATTTCATCGAAAACTATTTCTGTTTGTTCCATAAACACCCATTTCGACAAATCTGAAGGTATAATGTTACAGTGAAGGATTTGTTTTATTTTTTTTTAAATCTCTCATATTTTATCAATTTTATTATTAGATCTATACAGTTTTTATCTCGGACTGTTGCCTTCCCTAACTGCGTATGCTCTTTACCGTGCACCTTGCGCGATCACGGTGAATCAGAAACAGTAAGGGAAAGTTTTTTTATTTCTTGTCTTCTCGGCTACGTATGCTCTTTGTCGTGCACCTTGTGCGATCACGGCAAATCAGAAACAACGAAAAAACTTGAAAACATAGACTTTGCTAACCAAGATCTAACCCCATTGTGTGGAATTTTTTTTTTTGTTTTATGTTTTTTTGTGATTTGCAGAGAAAAAGGAAAGCACGGAGAACAAGAGAGAAGAGTTAAAAAAAAAAGCCCCCTTCATCTTTCCATTCTTTTATGTACCTTTTAAACTTAGCTCACCATGTCCAAAGTTGTTTTATTCCTTAATAAGTCTTGAGTTCAAGTCTTATTATGCTACTTTTTAGTGCATGCAATTTCAATTTTCAAGTTACTTTATTGTAAAAGTGCATCTCACATAAATAAAATAAAATAAAAAATGAGTCACTTAAGTCTTTTAATTTATTTCTGCACTATTTAAAAGTAACATTATTGTAAAAGTGAACATCACTTATTCTACAAAAGTGATTCACTTAAAAGCAACTTTATTGTAAGTGATTGGCAAAGGTTGATCTTGGGAAGAGAGGGTTCTTTTTTAGTTAGTCAAGTTAATATCTGCCACGTCACTATTGGGGACATCTTCAACATTTTCTTTGATCAAGCATAACTTCATCATTCAGAATCAGTTTTCAGTGTCATTTTTTTAAAACCACGTAATTTTGTGAGCTCTTTGCATCCAAATAGTTAGTTTCTGTTCTTTCAGCCATTATTTTACAGTATGGCTTCCCCTTGTTATATTATACTTACAAGTTATAACTATTTCTCATGGAAATCTTGTATGGAGGATGTTCTGCTAAGTAGGGAACTTTTCAGGATAACCTCAAGGAAAGAAATAGAACCCAATAATGATGATAAGAAAATTAAATGGGAAAATAGATGTGATGAAGCTCGTGGATTGATTGGGATGTCAATCTCCATTGATTTGCGATTCCACATATCTAGAATTGATGAACCTGATATAGCTTGGGAAACGTTGGAATCTGTGTTTGGTAAACACAATGAAATTTGGGGCCATCAACTAGAGAATGAGTTGATTTCCTTGAATCCAAATGATTTTTCATGCATTCAAGACTATTTATCTAATTATAAAACTCTTAGACTCTTATGTGCAGAATGAAAGATTAAGAAAGAAGACAAACAATGTATTTATCATATTCTTTCCAAACATGGACCTGCATATTCTGTTTTTGTATCTACATTCTACTCCATGAAAGAATCCTTGACTACAGCTAGCTATCAAGAGCCTAGTCTTGAATCCTTTCGTGATTCCTTAATTAGAGAGCAAGTTAAGCTCATTCATCTTGGAATAATTAACAATGCAGATATATCTAGGAAAGCCTTATTGTCCCAACAGAAAGAAAAGTCCAAGCCTCCCAAGAAATAGAATTTTCACAATAATAATCCAAACAACAAGGGTCCCAAACCCTCTCATTCAGCTCCTTCTTTAAAAAATGACAAAGGATCCAAGCCAAAAGGAAAGAAGACTAAGCGTCATTGCAATTTTTGTGGGAAAGATAATCATGATGAATCTAAGTGTTTCAAGAAAATGGCATCCTTGGAAGCAGCAATGAATAAGCACCACATCAGCCTAGATTCATTTTTAGAATCTAACTCTCATGGACATTCACTTTGTGCTTCTAGTTACTCTTATACTGCATCTTCTTCTTCTACTTCAAATGAATGGCTCATTGATTTTGGAGCATCTTATCATATGGCTAAGGATCAAGCCATCTTTTCTACTATGCATGAATGTAACACCAAACAAATATTTGTTGTTGATGATAGATATCTAAGTGTTGTAGGATCTGGAATAGTTCCAGTAGAAAATGGTCATTTCAGTGATGTACTATGTGTTCCAAAAATTTCCTGCAATTTGTTATCAGTCTATCAAATTACTCATTCAGGTGAAGGTAAAACTGTGATGTTTACACCTCACCAAGTTGTAATCAAGGATTTTAAAAATCCTCAAAATGTCCTTGCTACTGAAACTATTGATGATATTACAAGGTTGTACAAATTTAACAACTTTGGGTCATCACGTTTTCCTTCAGTTTTTGTTGCTCATAGTGATAACTTGAGCAAACTTTGGCATGAGCGATTTGGTCACTTAAATTATCGCTCATTGCAACAACTATGTAAACACAATATGGTTACTAGTCTTCCAATGGTATCTTGCAAGGATGGTGTTTGTTCCAGTTGTGTACTCGAAAAACATCATTGAGATAGTTTTGACAAACATGCCTCTTGGCATGCCTCAGTTCCCTTGGAGCTTGTGCATAATGACTTGTGTGGCCCTCTTCCATATACTTCCTTTTCTGGTTTCAAATATTTCTTAACTTTCATTGATGACTAATCCAGATGCACTTAGGTTTACTTCCTAAAACTTAGGAGCGAAGTATTTAACATGTTCTTGGCCTACAAGGCCCTTGTTGAAAAACAATCTGGTCATCAAATTATTAATTTAAGATCTGATAATGGAGGAGAATATGTTAACAATAAGTTCACTACTTTTTGCACTGAACAAGGAATCCAACAACAGCACACTATTCCATATACACCACAACAAAATGGTGTAGCTGAATGGAAGAACCACACTTTAAAAGAAATGGCTAATTGTATGATCCAATCTAAGGGACTAAGCCTTCAATATTGGGATGAGGCCATAAATTGTGCAAATTACATAGTTAATCGCACACCCACTAAAATTTTACAAGATATAACACTGAAAGAAGCATGGAGTAAAATTAAACTAGATGTAAGTCACTTTCGTGTGTTTGGTTGTGAAGCATGGGCTCACATTCAGGATGAAAAATGAAAAGCATTGCAGCCTAAAAGTGAAAAATGCATATTTGTTGGATATTCAGAAGATGTAAAAGGTTATAGCCTTATCCAGCCACATTCTCATGATATAATCATTAGAAGAGATGTTAAATTTGATGAAAATCTCTTGGCCTGCGAGCCTAACTTGACGAGAATGCCATATTTGGCTTGTGAGCTTGATTCAGCGATTGTGCCTTCTTCTTCTTCTTCCAACTTCCATGACAGGTTTCTAACTCCAATTTATGATGATGACAATGAGGATGAAAATCCACCTTCACCTGCTCATGTTCCTCCAATTTCACTAGCACCAATGCTTCCTCGATGGGTCCGTTCAACATGTGAAGCAGCTCGTGATCTTACCGGTAATCCTAGAGATCAACGTTGAACACGTTCTCAGTTTCAGAAAACCTCTTCTCTTTTGGCTCAAGTTTTCGAGAATCGTGATCCAAAAACCTTTACCGAAGATTCAGGAAATACAAATTGGGATGCAGCTATAGATGAAGAATATCATTCCTTAATGGCAAACGATACTTGGGATCTTATTCCTCTTCCAAAAGGAAGAAAACTTGTTAGATGTAAATGGGTCTACAAAACTAAGTATGCATTAGATGGAAGTGTTGAAAGACTTGAGGCAAGGTTAGTTGCCAAAGTTTTTTCCCAAGTTGAAGGGATTGACTACAATGAAACCTTTGCTCCTGTCACAAAAATGAATTCCATCTACCTTGTTCTTTCCCTTGCAGCCTTACATAACTAAGAAGTCCATCAAATGGATGTCAAGTCTGCCTTTTTACATGGTGATTTACAGGAGGAAATGTACATGGAACAACCTCCTGGATATGTTCAGGATAATTCTAGCCTTGTTTGTCTCCTTAAGAAATCCTTATATTGCCTTAAGAAAGCTCCTAAAGCTTGGTATGCCAAAATCGATAGATTTCTCCTTGACACTGTTTTTTCTAGATACCAATCTGACCTTAATGTCTATACCAAGAAAGTAGGAAACCATCTCATCATACTTGTTCTTTATGTTTATGATCTTATCCTTACTAGTAGTGACCTTAAACTTATAACCCATGTGAAATCCAGTCTTCAGCAAAATTTTGAAATGTTAGACTTAGGACATTTGCATTATTTTCTTGGTCTCCAAGTCTTGCAAACCAAAGAAGGAATCTTTCTTTCCTAGTCTAGGTATGCTTGTGACCTTCTTTGTCGCTTCCGCATGGAATATTGTAAACCAGCCCCTTCTCCCTTCCAATCTGGAGTCAAAATTTCTGCCACTTGTACTTCACTTGAAGTAGATTCCACCTAGTATCGTTAGCTTGTTGGTAGTCTTTTATACTTGACTCATTCCCATCCTGACCTTTCCTTTGCAGTTGGTCATGTTACCCGCTATATGCAAACTCCTCATGAAAGTCACTAGAAATCAGCAACAAGAATACTTCGATATATTCGAGGTACAATTCAGTTTGGGATTCATTACAGTACGAGGGAGAAACCTTTGTTGGTTGGTTTCACCGGTTCATATTGGGCCGGCAATCCTGATGATCAAAATTCTACCGCAGGTTATGTTTTCAGTTTGGGATCTGGACCCGTCACTTGGGCTTATAAGAAACAACAAGCTCTTGCTCTTTCTTCAGCAGAAGCAGAATATCGAGCTGAAGTTAATGCCTGTCAGGAAGCTTTATGGATTTGACAGTTCCTTTTAGAGTTTGGATTCAAGCAGGAGCATCCTACTCCACTTTCGTGTGACAATCAAAGTTCCATCAAGCTTGCCAAAGATCCAGTTCTACATCAGCGCAGCAAACACATTGAGCTACACATGCACTTCATCAAAAATCTTGTTCATGATAGTGTTATTGAAGTTCTCTATTGCCCTACAGATGATCAAGTTGCAGACATCTTCACCAAGTCTCTTACAGAAGCAAAGTTTTCTAAACTTCGATCTACATTAGGAGTTCAGGAATGTGTCCTTAAGGGGGGGTAGGCTCTAATGCCTCCTTCCTTCTCCTAATAGTGTCACTTTTGTAAATCCTTCAATACTATCCCAAGTTGTTCTTAAGGGGGGATGTTAGGATATTAGACACTTAGGAGTTAGTTAAGATCAACTTGTGTAATATATATGTTAGGTAAAAGTATGTGCTTTTAGTATGCATTAGTATGCATTTGTAAATATTCTAATCCAATGCTCATGATATGTTCTAGACATAGAGTGATCCGATGGTTCAACTTCTCTTAGATCATACCTACAATTGATTCATGGCTTAACACTCGATTGGTCTATGATCTCTATTTAAAGAGCATAGAGGGTCCTTGGCTAGTTGATCGATTATGAGAAGCTCATGTAACTTTCTTTCTTTTTCATAATAAATTGCTCCAAGTAGCTATTTGGCTGGGGCCGTAGACTGTTTCCCTCTCGAGGGTTTTAACCACGTGACAAACATCGGTGTGTTGATCTATGATCAATTTGTGTGAAGCGGTTGCTCAAGGTGTTCAATCTTTTGGGAGTACCTTGTGTACCCGAACACGCCGAGCTAGGTACTCAGTGACCCTTTTTAATTGACTTTGGGGTGTTTTTAGCTTTATTTTGGGGTGTTTTCAGTTATTCTGTAGTCTCTTTGAATTATTTTCTATTTGCATTCAAATAATATTTTATGTTTCTTGCATTGAATTTTACGTTTTTTTGTTGCTTGAAACCTCTTGCTCTTTTCGGTGGATTGTCTTCATTGAAATTGGAAAATTTGCATTTCATTTTTTGTGTCCTTGAGTTCTCTTTTATAGGGAATACTAGTTGTTTCCTTCGATCCCTATAGTAGAGGAAAAATTATCTTTCATTTCCTTCATAGTTCGAAGATAAATTTTTGTTTTGATCTTCTTTATTATATTGAAAAATACTTGAAAATCAAAAAACAATTTGTTCTTCTTTTAGTTTACTTCATATATTTATTTTGTTAATCTTAGTTTTATATAAAAGAAAAAAATATTTCAATTTTCTTAATATGTAAAGAATATTTTATTTAGGTTTTTTATTGGAAACATTATTTAGATCTTTTTCTTCCTAGAAACTTCTTTTTACTTTTGTTGGAAACATAGGAAACATAATTCTAGTTTCGAGTTTGGGTGTATGTTATTCAATTTCTGCATTTTGGGAAAGAAACTCTTACTCTCTCATAAGTAGGGAATCCAATAAAAGAAAGAGTGAAATATTTGCATTTCAGCCTTGCATGGTTTCTGAGTTGGTTTTCACTCCATATGTCTACTTAATTGTTTCAGATAAAAATAAGCGCTAGTTAATTTTAAATTCTTCGCAAGAAGTGTGTGATAGGTTAGAGACGTGTACCAACAAATATAAACATAGGAGTTGTCATTTCTTTTCCTGCACTACATCCCGAGGATCGCCTAGTTCTTGAATAGCTTTAGCAATCGGTATATTAAACAGCTTTTAATGTACCCTCAAGGTATATAGAAAATTTCTTCATGTACTCGATTGTATATTGGAAGGCCCATTTCGAATGATTGTGCATTAGACAACACTAACATAGATTTGATCTTTCACGTACCTTGTGTATGTATGGAGACACCATTAGGGATCCTAAAACCATCTGATAAAAGCTATTTGATCGTCCTATCATCGCAATACACCAAGAACAACACTTGGGTAGATTTCTTCACATGTACTGTCTAGGTAGTCAGTTATTCAAGAAAGGGTACGGTCCCAATCCTCCTTTTCATATTTTACTGTTGGACCCTGTGGTATATAGCAAGTTGTGATGGTTTGACATTCCCGTGAGGATCCTGACTTGCTATCCACATCTTCCACATGCTTGCTTGTTTCTTTAGATTAAGTAGTGCTTGTTGCCTGTATAGTTAAAATTATTAGAAAGAGAGATAGCTTTTTTATATAGCTATGGATATGCCTTATGGGACTACCCAAAAAAATACCCCTTCTCAAGAGGAACCTTTTGTTATTCCTTCATTTGGAAATATTGGTCCTCCTTTCATGGCTACTTTGAGTCTTCCTAGATTGACTATAGGATCACCTATATGGTTATTCTCCAGTCCAGTTATCCCAAATATACCAATTTTTTCAAATCCAAATGCTCCATCACAAGAGCATCAACACCATGTTTATCCTTCACCTTCTTCACCTATTTGTCTTCTTCCCTTTCTCCCTCTTTTCTTGTCAAAAGTTGGGGTGCTAGTACTCAGGTGAGTAAGAGGAAGAAGAAAAGGAAGATTAAGAAGAAGAAAGACAAAAGAGAAATCAAATATCAACCAACTACTCCTCACAGTGTTGAGAGTGTTGATTTTCCCACAAAAACACCTCGTAAGCCTAAGTTCCCTTGTATACTTTGTAAGGGTGACCATATTCTTAAAGATTGTCATGGTCTATCCCAAGTTGTAAGAGTATGGTCTAATGCTTCCCAAAAACCCATATCATCAGCCTCTGGTCATCATATTGATGATACCCTGTCAACCAGTGACTTTGTGGTTAAGAGTCAGAAAGGAAAAGTCAGATAGCCTTGCTTTCTATGTAAGGACATGCACCTTAATTACCTTTTTCCTCACATATATGAAGCTTCAGAGTTGTTGGAATATATTATTGTTCCTAAAAAATGACTTCCAACAGGTTACCATAAGTTGTCCCTTGACCTCCCGTTTGTTGATAAAATGATTTATCCAATTTTATCCTCGCTCGATCCCACTCTTCCTTTAGATAGTGAAGATAAAGAGATCGATTCAATTTAATCTCCACCCGATCCCACTCTTTCATTAGAGAGTGTTAAGACTGAAGTAGTCACTTTGACACAGTCTTCGTCTTGTCCCTCTCTTCTAGTTGAGAGTGAACTGAAACTCGCTTAATTTTTTGTAGTCAATTCAGATTGTTCTATGCAAGGGGAAATATTTTTTTTTCAACAAAACCCTCTCCATGTACTGAGGTTGTTTTCTTTTATTGGAGTAACCTAACAGAATCTCATATGCATTCAAGTGTTCCTTTCCAAATATCTGTGCAAGTTACGGCTAAAAGCATACTCTGCACTATTGTTAATGAAGGGTCTTATGTTAGTATTATATCCTCAATTGCTCAGCAAGCTATAGGTTCTCCTAAAATTGCGCCAGCCACTGATCAGATATTGAATTTCAATAGAAGACCAATTGCACCTTTAGTTGTCCTTCCTCTTTTACGCATTACCCTAGGAGGGAAAATTATCTACATTGATGTTACGACAGTCCAAGGTCACTTAGATTTTAATATGCTCCTTGGACAAGATTATGTTTATTCCATGAGAGTTGTAGTATCCACACTCTTTCGAGTGATAAATTTTCCCCATGATGGGAAGATTGTGACCATCGATAAACTTTCCTTTGTTAAACATGACCATCATATAACTCTGAGTCAGCACACTTCCCTGAATATCCCACATGTTCTTGTGGTTCCTTCCCCTTCGTCAGCCATGTCTCTTGACTCTAGATATCATGTCGAAGTTCAGTCGTTTGTAAACCAATAGATTATTCCCATCATGAGGAAGCTTTGGGGGGCATGTCTCCAGTCTCTGGACACCATACTGGAGTTAAACCGCTAGCTTCTTATGTAAGGGGGAAACCTACCAACCTATGGACATCCTGTTGGAAAATATTTTGGCAAGCATAGTTCCCATTCTTTGTTAATATTGTTAAAAAATGAAACATATTTTCATGAGCATAGTTCCCATTCTGTGTCAAGCTCATTAAAAAATGAAAGCGATGTCCCTGAGCATAGTTTGCTTTTGGTTTCAAGCTCGTTAAAAAATAAAACCAACCTTGATCACAGTTCCCTTTTTGTGTCAAGATCATTAAAAAATGAAACAAAATCTTCCATTGTGTCAAGTCTTTTTAAGAAT
Source organism: Pseudotsuga menziesii (assembly GCA_001517045.1). NCBI lineage: Eukaryota > Viridiplantae > Streptophyta > Pinopsida > Pinales > Pinaceae > Pseudotsuga > Pseudotsuga menziesii. The sequence goes on from LPNX010698238.1 coordinate 161,203, forward strand.
TAATACTTGAACCTTCATTTCATCTTCCTATAGAAATTTGTCCTCTTTCTTCCTCTGTTTCTGGTGAACCTTTTCCTAGAAATAACCCAAATTTTAGTAAGAAAAGAGTAAGCAGATGAAATGAATCTTGGGGGGCATGTATCCAACCTTTTTACATTATGTTGGAGTTAAGACACTTGACAATTGTACTTGGGGAAAGTACCAACCATTAAACATCATGTTGGGAAAACACTTGCCAATGGGAAGATACCCTGGGCATTCTTCCAACCGATCTTCGAGCTCATTAAAAATAGTAAGATGGTGTTGAGCTTAATTTTTATAGTTTTCTTGCTCTAGTTGAAACATGGAAAGTGGATCGAGCTTATTTTTGTCTTTTTCACACTCTAATTTAAGTTGAAAAAGTATTGAGCGCCTTTTATACCTTTGGTGTGCTCATTAAATACCTAGTGAAGAGGTATCGAGTGTGCCTTTACTATTTTTTCAGACTCGTTAAAATGGATTATGAAAAAAAACCTTATAAAGTCGACTTTAAGCTCTTTTCAATACTTTTTAAACATGAAAAGATCACCAAACAAGCTTGATTCTTTCATGCTTGTAAAATTATTTGAATATTTTTATAGCTCAAAATGACACATCTCTTCCTGTGACCACTTTTCCATGTTTCCGTCGCATGACGGCACTTCATGAAAGTCATTGAAAGTCATTGAAAAAACACCTATCTTGGAGGACCCATATCTTGAGTTTTGTAACTCTGTTTGACCTCATTTCTACACTGTTGGAAAGGTATTTCAGTTAACTAAAACTTTTCAGAAGACACCAAAGTTTGAAAATGCTCAAAAATACCTTAAAAATGCATTTTTTGTCCATTCGCGATTTTCCTTAAGGCAAATCCAGGAATGTGCCTCTTAGCATTTAAACATTAAAACACGAGTTAATTGGAGATTAGTTAAGTCATTTAACTTAATTTCCTTAACTGTTGTAACTTCTCCAACCTTCAAAACTACCTTATTTCACCCATATAAATAGAGGTAGGGAGGTCCATGAGAGGGGACTTGGAATTTATGCATTGTTATGCTGGAGGAATTGGGACTCTCTTTGCCCACACCTTTGCCCTAGAGGTCTTCCCCTTGTGTTGCAGAGCTTGGAGGCTGAGTTCTTTGGAGAAGAGAAGTAGCAAAACTAGATCAAGGTTTCGTGAGGTGTCAAACTTGAAGAGAAGGTATACTTGTACTTGTTTTCAAGATTAATAAAGATGTGATGTCCGTCTTCTTCCCAAATCATTGTTCAATGTGTGATTGAATTTCTGTTTATGATCATATGATGATGTTATTCAAATTATTAGTTTCAGATTTATTTGATTATCATTGTTTTATATGTGGTCATAATGGTTTGAGTAAGGTATAATTCGTTTTGCAGGTCTCTTGGAGCGAGAGGAGCAAGAAGAGGATTGAAGAGAAAGCTTGGACCAGCCTTCAGTTAGCCAGGTGTGGACCTTTCTCATCTCTGATCTTGCTTATATATGCTTGCTGAACATTGTGCATCTATCTTTCAACCCCATTACGTTGATGGCCTCTTAAACCCTAGCCGTAGGATACTTTCCTTTACAACAGAACTGGCAACTCCGCTGGGGACTAGCCTTGTCTGTTTGGGGTTTTTCTCTTGATTTCTTTCAGCTTTTGCATTGTTTCAGGTCTTTCTTACTACTTAGGAACACCTTATAAGTCTGATAGCACATTTCCCCTGCCTTCTTAAGGCAGTTTGTTGACCTTTTTTGGGATTTTTCTCCCTATTCGCGAGTTGCTCTTCTGAACAGTAGTGAATACAAGCTTGCATTCGCCGGTTGCTGCACTGAACAGTTGTGAGTTGCCCTTATAGACAGTCACGAATATACCTGGAAGTTAGGATTTTTTTTTAAGTCAAGTTTTGCTTTTTCCCTTCTTTTGGGTAATCCCTGTTTGTGAGTGGATGTTCTTTCTGAATGCTGTAGCTTGTCTGAAGACCTTTGCTGATCACATTTCCTGCTTTTTCAAAAGCTTTGGTTGTTCTTTATCTATGTGGTAAGCTCCTTTGTAGCATTAGGGTGTGTTCTTTGCTCTTTCTCCCACCTCCTTTGCTTGGTTTGATTTTTGGCTTATGTTTCTGATCAGCCTCTGTTAGTGGCCTTTGTGTGATTTTAGAAACTTGTTGGTGTTGATTTCCTTCTTCCTTTGTTGGTTAACTTCACCTTGCCAAACTTGTTGACTTGTCTCTTATGCAAGCCTTTCTTCCAAGTAGAGTTTATGCTGACTTTAGTTCGTTCTAGAGTTTGTTGGGTGGTTGTATAGTAGAGATCCTTTTGCTTTGTTCTTGTTATCTGCATGCTTTGCTTTGTAGGTAGTTTTTCTTTTGCACTTATAAAAGAAAATTAAAAAGAACTTGTTTTTGTTGCTTTCCCCCCTACCTCTTTCTTTGGTTTGACCTTGTTCGACAAGGTGTTGAGCAGCCTTTGTTTGTAGGTTTAGATTGATACTTGGGACTTCTTGACCTTTGTTTATGTCAGTCTTTTTGCTCAGTCTTTTTATTCCAAAGTTGTTGGCTTGTTTACCTTTGTGAGCCTTCCTTTCAAGAGAGGTTTATATTCAACTTTAGGGAGACCTAGGGTTTGTTTGTGGGGTGTAGGGTAGTTGTCTATTTGCTTTGCTTTCAGTAATTGCTTGCATTAGTTGATAGGCTGATTTTTCTTTTGCATTTATAAAAGAAAAAGACAAAAACACATGTTTGCTTTATATGCATGTAGATTAGGGTTTTTAGTCTAGATTGCATGGCATATCATTGTTTTTGAAAAAATTAAAAAATATAAAAAGATTTGATCTTTTTGGATTTCAAGTTTCTATTTGAAAATATAAAGAGAATAGTCTTTGCTTTTTGCATTTTATTTCTCTTTCCTTAGTCATTTTGTTTCACTTTTGAGTCAAAACACCACATAAGTTTCATGCCATTTACCCTCTGACTAAAAACAGCCCTTAAAATAAACGATATAATTTGAAAAATTATTAGTAAGTTTTATTTTATAGGGTCATACACCAACTAGCTTAGGCTAGACTTGTGGGTTAGGGTGTTTAAACTTCCCACAAGTGTTAAAATTTCAGACGTAGTTGGCCTATCACTAGGTAAATCCTTTTCTACTTTGATTGTATCTGGGAAGCTCCTCTCAAATGGGAGTTAAGCACTAGGCCGCGTGGAGGCTTGGACAGAGGAGATAACCCTCCGAATCCTTGTCAAAACGTAACCCAAGACTTTTACGCATCTGGGGATTCTGTCCTAGACAGAGCTTCGGGCTCAGCTACCCTGCCCATGCGTACGAGTTCGGCTGACGACTGTCCCCCAGACTGTCAAAATAGTTAAGGTAGCCTTTAGTCTCTTTGACATCTAGGGCTCATACACAGGTACACCGGAAAGTTATTTCTGGTGGGCCTTGGACGGACTTGGAAGATAACCCTTGTGGAAAGTGCAGGAGGGTGGTGGGTGATTCCTCTGCTTGTGCCTGAGAACCCCTCAAGGACGCCAAGTAAATGTTCATCGGATTTCTTCGGGAAAGTATATCTTACACCTGTTTGTCTGTTTGGGCTTTAGGAATTTTTAGTGAGTGCTGTGTGGTTTGTCTGTACTTAGTGTGCCTTTAGGTGTGTGCTTTGTATTTTTGGTTGCCTATCAACCTCAGACTTTGTCTCATAGTTTGAAACTATGGCTAACACCCCTTTGAACACCAACCAAGAGATCCCCATGATGGGAGCTCCTTGTTCTATTCCTCTCATGGGGAATGTTGGTGTTCCCTTGATGGCCACCTTGAATCTTCCGGGATTCACCCTAGGGCTACCGGTGTGGTTGTTCTCCACTCCAACTGTCCTGAATGCTCCTGATGCTTCTCAAGTAAGCTCCTTATATCAAGGGCATCAAAACACTGTTTCCCCTTCACCTGTAGTTGATTCTCCTTTTCCTTCTACCTCATGCGGTGAAAGTACTGATACTAGTAACCAGCAGTCTAAAAGGAGTAAAAGAAGGAGGAATAGGAAGAAGGAACATAAGCAAGGGGGCACCCGTTCAACCTCTGCAAGTCAAGTTGAACCTCACCCCTCAGCCTCTGTTGTTCATGCTGGGGGCACTCATCCAACCTCTGCAGATCATGTTGGATCTAAGCATCCAACCTCTGCAAGTCAACTTGGATCCATCCATCCAGCCTCTGGTGTTCACGCTGGTGGGATCCTTCCAACCTTTCCAGGTCATGTTCAATCCAGTCACTCAGCCTCTGGTGTTCACACTGAGTGCACTCGTTCAACCTCTGGTTTTCAAGTTGAACCTCCTCATCCAACCTCTGTTGTTCAAGTTGGATCCATCCACTCAGCCTCTGATGTTCACGTTGAGTGCACTCGTTCAACCCCTGGTTTTCAAGTTGAACCTCCTCATCCAACCTCTGTTGTTCAAGTTGGATCCATCCACCCAGCCTCTGTTGTTCACGCTGGGGGAACACACTCAACTGCTGCAAAGCACGTTGGGCCTAACCATTCAACCTCTGCTGTTCACGTTGATGGTGCCTGTCCAACCTCTACAAGTTATGTTGGACCCAGTCTCTCGGCCTCTGCAAGTCAAGCTGGGGGTAGTCTCTTGGCCTCTATGGTTCAAGCTAAAGACAATCTGTCAGCCACTACGAGTCATGTTGACACTATTGAAAAGACTACCCGTTCAAAACATAAGCCCAAGTTTCCTTGTAAGCTTTGTGAGGGAGACCACCTTACTTATAAATGCCCTTCTATTGCGGAGGTGCGAAGAGTTTGGGTTCATGGTCATCCCGTTTTTTAACATTCTGAAGTCTCTCGACAACCAGCCTCTCTTAGTGAGGTTGGATCTAGTCGCTCAGCCTCTGTAGTTCACGCTGGGGGCAAACTCTCATCCTCTGCTGGTCATGTTGAGAGAAAACAGTCATCCACTGCTAGTCATGTTGACTCAGTTGAGAAAACTGGTCGTTTGAAGCATCATCTTAAGTTCCCTTGTGTGCTATGCGAGGGAGATCATCTTACTCATCTATGCCCTGCTATCGTAGAGGTACGAAGAGTGTGGTCCAAGACTCATGGATTTTCTTCTCCTGAACAACCTATAGTTTCTCAACAACCTACTCAACCTTTGGTTGATCAAGTGGTCGAACAAATATCAGATTTGGTTGATCCCACTCTTCTTTCGGAGAGTGATCCCCATGTGATTGAACCAATGTCATATTTGGTCAATCCCACTCTCCCTTCGGAGAGTGACTTTCATGAAGCGGTTGAATCGATTCCATTATCGATCAATCCCACTCTTCCTTTGGAGAGTGAAGTATTGACTAGTCACATTCTCTTCACTGCCAGTTCAGACCTTACTGAACAAGGGGGCAATGAACTTGCTTCGGATCAACCCCCACCAAGCTCTCGGATTGCTTCCTTTGATTGGGATAGCCTAGTTGAGCTGTGCCTTCCTTTTGTTGCACCTTTTCAGATAAAGGTCAAAGTTGAACCTTACACTATTGCGTGTTCTATTGTTGATGAAGGAGCCTCAGTTAGTATTTTTTCTGCTCATGCTTGGCGAGGTATGGGATCTCCCAGCCTTGTGTCGACTGCTAGTCAGTTACTGGCGTTTGATAGAAGAACTTGTATAGCTTTGGGAATTCTTGCTCAAACACCTGTTACTTTGGGTGGGAAGACCGTCTTAGTTGACTTCATGGTGATAGAAGACCCCTTGGACTTCAATATGCTCCTTGGACGTGATTATGTCTATGCCATGCAAGCTGTGGTGTCAACATTTTTTCGTGTGATGTACTTTAATCATGGCTAAGAAATTGTCACTATCAATCAGTTGGATTTTCTTGATCCGTCTCCTGACCCAACTAGAGACCAGGTCTTTCCTTTATTGATTCCCAGTGTTTCTGTAGACACCACCCCACCACAGGTGAACTATGTGGCCTCTTGTCCTTTGTGTTCAATTGCTACTGAGAAGCAGTCTCTGTTTTCATGCTTACCTTCTCGGAACTTGGTCCCAGTAGTTGAACAGGTGAGTCATCCTATACAGACTGTAGAGCCTTCTCTCCACTCTGTCGATCCATTTGAAAGATTAGATATGTGTCCTATCTAGGATGATCTCCTTCCTTTGGATGAAGTATTCCTAGAGTCTTTGATACAGTCTGACCTTCTTTTGGATGTTGGTTCAGTTGCGACTAAGTCTAACCCTGATTTGCCTAGTAAGCCTGACCGTTTCTTCTTATGTTTGTCTTGTTGAGTCTTGTGACTCTTCCTTTGAACAGCAAGTCAGTGATCCTAATGAGTTTGATTTTTCTTATGAATTTTTCAACTCCTGTGATACTGAGTTTGTTCCTACAGACTCTATCTCCCTTGTTGATTTTTTCTCTCCTTATGAGGTTGATCTTATTGATTATAAACCCTGGATCCTTGGTTCTATAGAATATCCTTTGGTTGATTCTGCCTTGACTTTACCGTTTATAGAAGATATCAAAGTCACATGTGTTTCTGCCAAAGTGACCCACATCGGATCATTTCTTTTGAATATGATTTTGATGTTGTTGTTTCTTGGAGACAAGATTTGTAGTTGGATTCACAATTGTTTACTAGCCTCACCTTGTTTTTCAAGTCGTAATTGCATTTGCATGTGCCCTGCTCGCGCTTTTGAGCCTGATGCCGGCTTCCACGCTTTTAGCTCATTTTATAAGCCCTCATAATTGTTCTCATTATCACCTAGCTTTGTATCATTTGGCCTTTGCTACTTGACACCCTTTACCTTGAGGAGACGTTCCCTGAGTGTCCTTATCTTGCTCACTTTCCTTGCATTATGCATAGGTTTGTTCCTTGTGCTTGGAACTAGTTTTGCCTGCCTATGACACTCGTCTCCTCGCATTTAGAGCATTCTTTCTGCTCTCCTTTGAGCTCGTTAAAAACAGTGAGGAGGCCTCGAGTTGACTTTTCTGGACTCGTTAAAACTTCACGGGAAAGATATTGAGTTTCTTTAGGCCCAAGTCTGACTCCTCAAAATAGAGTTGACTGTCGAGTAAACTTGTTCGTTCAGGCTCGTTAAGAATATGTGAACGGGCATCCACATTGGTGGTAGGTTATCTCTTTCTCGGACCATGTGGAATAATATGAGAAAGGATCACTCTATTTTCTTTTGAATTGAGAAGAGTATTCTCAGGCATAGGTTTATCACTTTTCCAGACCTGAGGGACTAAACTTACGGAAAAGGAACCCCCGGTATGAGCTTAGTTTTCTCTTTTTCGTGCCCTGGACCAAAACATGAAAAAGATTCTGAGTGTACTTTATGTCTTTGTCATGCTCGTTAAACCCTAAAGAACAAAGCATCGAGTTTATTGTTGTAAGCCCCATTTCTCGTAATCAAATGGATCTTTCCGAGCGATCTTGCCTTCCTTCACACTCGTAAAACTCAGGCTTTATGCTGCTTTTGAAGGAGCGTTGGGTAGGTGGTAATTTAACCTTTTTCGGACCTTCCTGACTAATTACGAAAAAGGTGCACCTTTTCTTCTTCGGAAGTTAAG
>LPNX010698238.1:169096-181966 GCA_001517045.1 Pseudotsuga menziesii
ATTTTTCTTACTCCTCCAGTTGGTCTTTTTTCCAATTATATGGGGAATCTGTCAATGTCTCCTATATTGCAGATTTGTTTCGTTGGTCCTATTTTGTGTCAAAAGCTGCCTAAGTCACTTTTGTGTCATGCTCACTGTTCAAGGATTAAACCTTTGTCGGCCAGTCTGCAGTTTCCTTGACCTTTTGTGTCGGCCATTCCCTGGTATCAGTTCATTACATCATGTCTTCAGTGGTCCTTTTTGTGAATTCAGTACCAATTCCAGATCCAATTAGTCTTTGACTTACCTTGTGTTGGATGATGAAGGATGCCTTAATGCCTTCCTTCCAACGGATCTCTTCCTATCGACTGCAACACATCTTGCTCTGGGGATGAGATTTAGATTTTTATGACAGTACCTTGGGAATTGTTGTCCTCAATGGCAATTTCCCTCGCTATTGGGTAGTGGGAATACCTTAATGTCTCCTACTCGATAGATTCTTCAAGTGTTCGACTTCAAGTCCTTGTAATCACACTTGTTAGAGTGTACTAGGTACCTTGGGGACCATTTTCATTAATGGTGGTTTCCCTCGCATTTGTTAACGGTTCTCATTATTGACCGGTAATCAAACGGCTTCCTCCATGTTCGAATTCAACTCCTTTATTCGCATGGTTAGGATTCGTACCTTTTTTGGGCGGTTTGGATTGAAGACCTTGGGGTTGACAGTAGCTTTGTCATTTTGCTATTGCCCAAGTTATGCAAGACCTTGTTATACTTTATATGACATTTTGCTAAGACATAGATCCACCTTGTATTTTTGTGGCTATGATCGATTGTTGAGCATGGATCCACCTTGTTCATTTGTGGCCATGGCTCCTTTCGATTTGATATGGCGCCTTTTTGCATATTGAGCGACCATGATAGTTTCATCAGTTATACATATGTTGGATCCACCTGTATCTTTCTAGTGATGTTTTTTATATAAATGTGTATGTTCCAGAGATCATTTTTTCTAACATTTATCTCTCTTACAGGTACCTTCACTCGAGCCTTTCAATCTTGGTTTCTCTGCTCTCTCCATACTCAGCTGTTTCCTTTATAATGTATTTTGGCTATCATCTTCCCCTCTAACCTCAAACATTAGGGGGAATTTGTTATAGATCAAAATGACACATCTCTGCCTGTGACCACTTTCCCATGTTTCCGTCGCATGACGACACTTCATGAAAGTCATTGAAAGTCACTGAAAAAACACCTATCTTGGAGGACCCATATCTTGAGTTTTGTAACTCCGTTTGACCTCATTTCTGCACTGTTGGAAAGGTATTTCAGTCAGATAAAACTTTTCATAAGAAACCAAAGTTTCAAAATTCCCAGAAATACCCTAAAAATGCGTTTTTTGTCCATTCGCGATTTTCCTTAAGGCCAACCCACGAATGTGCCTCTTAGCATTTAAACATTAAAACACGAGTTAATTGGAGATTAGTTAAGTCATTTAAATTAATTTCCTTAACTGCTGTAACTTCTCCAACCTTCAAAACTACCTTATTTCACCCATATAAATAGAGGTAGGGAGGTCCATGAGAGGGGACTTGGAATTTATGCATTGTTATGTTGGAGGAATTGGGACTCTCTTTGCCCACACCTTTGCCCTAGAGGTCTTCCCCTTGTGTTGCAGAGCTTGGAGGCTGAGTTCTTTGGAGAAGAGAAGCAGCAGAACCAGATCAAGGTTTCGTGAGGTGTCAAACTTGAAGAGAAGGTATACTTGTACTTGTTTTCAAGATTAATAAAGATGTGATGTCCTTCTTCTTCCCAAATCATTGTTCAATGTGTGATTGAATTTCTGTTTATGATCATATGATAATGTTATTCAGATTATTATTTTCATATTTATTTGATTATCATTGTTTTATATGTGGTCATAATGGTTTGAGGAAGGTATAATTCGTTTTGCAGGTCTCTTGGAGCGAGAGGAGCAAGAAGAGGATTGAAGAGAAAGCTTGGACCAGCCTTCAGTTAGCCAGGTGTGGACCTTTCTCATCTCTGATCTTGCTTATATATGCTTGTTGAACATTGTGCATCTCTCTTTCAACCCCAGTACATTGATGGCCTCTTAAACCCTAGCCATAGGATACTTTCCTTTACAACAAAGATCATCTAGTAGGTGATAGTTTACCCCTTTTTCAGTCCGGTTAGACTCATTTACGAAAAGGGTACACTATAATTTATCACAACTAGAAGAGTTCTCTCAGGAAACCTGGACTAATTTTATGAAAAATTCTACCCTGTAGTATTCTTATTCATTTCATACTCTCTAAACATGAAAGACGATTGATTTTACTTTCCTCGGACTCATAAACTTAAAAGATGAAGGACCCTTTCTGAGAGTGAACCCCTCCTTTCTCAGGTTCAAAAAATGTATGAGAATGGACTCATCACTTGACAAGCTACATCAATCGTTTGTTACCCTTTTCAATCTCGTTAAAAATCAAAGAGGTATTCATCCTTTGCGATGGGGAAATTAAGGGAATGGGGAATTCCTTTCATTTGTATCAATGGCAGCTCATATTCCACCTTTGAACATGACACCTGTTTGCATTTTCATTTCAAACAGTTGGGTTTTCAGCTTGTCACTGATTCGATCCACTTTCATGAGTCATTTAACTATTTTGAGTCAATTCAAAGAATGCATCGTCTTGTCCTTGCATTACGTCTGGTCTCTGCCTCATTGATTCAATAATGCCAAGTCATTTATCATGCCATTCAATGTTCAAGGGAAACCTCTTCTGTAGTCTACCTCTATAGTTGGCTTACCTTCCTTCAAGTCAATCAGATATGAATCAGCCCTATGGTTGTTTTCATCACTTCAACATCATATTTTGTTCCATGTTTCATGTTGATGATGGGGGAAACATCATGGCCCTCCTTCAATGAGTATATTCCTATGGACACCAACACATCATCTGGGTGTTAAATTTGTGAACCATTGATCCATAGGGAAATGAAATACATTGAGAAGTATAATTATGTAGTGGAATATCAAATACAATGTACACTGAAGAAGACAAATTTGAGACAAATCTCATAAGAATTGATCAGTTATTTACAACATTAATCTCTATTCATTCAACAGTAATACAATAATGTTCCAATAAGGAGAATTTGAATCATGTGGATAGCATTTGAATATACCAACTAAACCTGACTCACTGGCTAACTCAGTGTGTCTAAATCACTGCATGGGAGCCACTAGTCTAACGCCCGATGTCTAAATCATTCTGACAACTAGTTAAACTGATGAGGTAGGTGGAAAAATGTGCCACTTCCCCATGCAACCGCAAAACTGGCACTAGACTAAGCGAGATTTATCTAACTAAATGTAACTAGAGGTTGACTCAGCATAACTTCCTACCTACCACAACCAATTGATGGAGGTTTCTGGTGGCTCTTACAGTGGTCTCCTATAATATAGGGATTGGTATCAGAGGTACATAAACTCATGCATGAACATGCACTAAGTGGAAGTTAACCTCTATATGTGTTCTTCACACTCTAGTACAGTAATAATGTCTCCCTAAGTTAGGAAATATGATAACATAGACTATATATGGAAAAGGGAGGATTATATAATCCTAACACCGGGAATTGGACTTAGAAACCAATTCAAGTACCTTGAAGTCTACATGCCTTAATGGGAGGCTTCCTCACTTTCAATAGTGGGATTTCATCAATGGCATCTGACTGAAGGATTTCGATGAGTGTTAGACTACAAATCCTATATTAACATTCAAAGGAATGTACTGGGATACCTTGGGAATCATTGACATCAATGATTATCTCCCTCGCACTTGTTAATGGTATACATCAATGACCAATAATTAAGTGGTTTCTACCATTTTTGACATCAAGACATCTATTCACATGGATAGAATAATATCATTTGGAATTGGAATGAATGCCCTGAGTGGTTAGGTATTTACTTGAATATATGCCTATAGTCAAGTTGCAATGGAGTATTGTTTGGAGTCATGAAATGGATCCACATTGTATGTTTAGTGGCTATGTTCAGGTTTTAAGTTAGGATGACATGGATCTACTTTGTATGTTCTGTAGTCATGTTCCTATTTGAGTCTTGTTTTTTATGGATCTACAGTGTATTGTTAGTAGCCATGAAATGGTAATTATACATGGATCTGTAGTGTATTGGTCCACAACCATGATTGAGTCAGATAGTTGGTGAATGGTCATATGTCAATTATTTACTCACCTCTCTTTTTCCTATGATACTAAACTCAATATCTAGAAAAGAATTTCACCTATCACATTCTTTTAGCTTCATATTTTGGGGGGAATTCTGTTACACCCAAAAACTTTCCTAATGCTCCAATCCCTTAAATTCCCTAGCCAAAACCTTCTTTTGGAGCCTTATTGCTCAATCGTAGGAAGTTTGACTCACCTTGCTTCCTAGCACATGGCATCAGACAGGCATGACACCTCTTTTCCACTAACATAAGGTGCTGGTGGTTTCTGTCACATGACCACAAAGAGAACCCGTGCACTTAGCCTATTCACAAGGAGCGTCAACAGTCCAAAAAGGAAAAAAAAGAGAAGATTCGAGAATCTTTTAGGAGAAATTTCTTATGGAGGATGATCCTAACTACTTGGGAGAGCTGGCACTCAAACTCCTAACCCTTGGGCATCATTCCTTAGCTTCCTCCCAAAATATCTCAACCCATTTGGGATTCCTTTGGCCTATAAAAGAAAGCTATATGGACCATGTTAAAAGGGGGACACCAAGAGAGCATCCTTGTGCTGTTGGATTCAAGTTTGGTATAGGAGGAAAAGAGAGAGAGGTTGTGAGTAATATGTTTCATAGTTTGTAGTGTGTGAGTAATTCAAATATCTTGTAAAAGCAAAGCTTCAACATCAAGCCTTTGGTTGTGCATTTATTTTCTCATATTTAATACAAAAATGTTTCCCTTTCCCATAAATGATTCGTGTTAATGTTTATTTTTTATTACTATTTTCCTCGAGCATTAGTATAGATCATTGATTTATCTTGTTGCTCTCACTTCTTGTCGTGTTTTTTGTGGTATTTGCAGGTATAGTTGATCGCACAAGGATCTAAAAAACAAGGACAACCTCCCATAGTCAAGGTAAAGAGAGCTTGGAATTCAAGTAGCTCAGTCATGTAGGGACACTATACATCGTTGTGTCGTTTTTTTCTAGACTTGCACCATGCATGCTAGGGGAAAAAACTGTGTCCGCACTGATTGAAATATTCTCGGTAACAATTATATATATGTTGTACATCTCTTAACTACCAGATATGAACCTGAAGGATTTAGTACAAATAAGAATAAACAATTAGTTATAAGGGTTGCATATTTCCAACTAATCGTTGGAAAATTATATAAGATGGGACTAGATGAAATTCTTCGTCGTTGTGTCCTAGAACATGAGCGACCAATGGTATTGAATGAATCACATGTTGGTGCCACAAGATGCCATTATGCAGGAAGAAAGATAGTGTGCAATGTTTTACAGGTAGGATTTTGGTGGCCCGCTCTCCATGTCGACACTAGATATTATTGTCGCAGCTATGATATATGCCAAAGAACTGAAAAGCCATCGCGATGAGATGAAATGCCACTGGTATCGCAAGTGAATTTGCAGGACTTTGACAAATGCGAAATTTATTTTGTGGGTCCTATTGATCCACCAGGAAAGAAAATGGGTGCACGTTAAATTATCACTATGACATACTTCTTGACCAGATGGGATGAAGCGGCGCTAGTAAAGGATTGTACTACTGTGACTGCTGCAAGTTTTTTGTTTTATAATGTTGTGATCTGATTTGGATGACCGAATATTTTGATAAGTGATCAAGGCAGACATTTTGTAAATTAGTTGATCGACAAATTAACTGACAGATTATGAATCCAGCACCAGAAGATGACATAGTATCACCAACAAGAGAATGGTGCACGAATAGTGTTGTCGAAGCATTTAATAAGATCTTTGAAAATTCATTGACAAAAATCGATAATATTCAAAGAGACTATTGGGATCAGAAGATATATGTGGTATTATGGTATTATCGCACAAACTATAAAAGGATTTCAGGACAAACTCCATTCATATTGGTTTATGGACAATAAGATGTCATGTCGATGGAATACATTGTACCCAGTCTCAATATAGCTGTGATAAAGGAGATGATAGATGGTGGTGTTGTAGTCGAAGAAGGATTTTTGCAACTTGTACAACCAGAAGAAGATTGCTTTGTCAAAGGTTATCATCAGACTGTCGAGAACAAGTGACATAAATCTTGGCATGACCAACATATCAAGTATAAGCAGTTTCATATTGGGGATCTTATTCTCCTATACAAAAACACATTTTTGAAGCACCATGGAAGCTTCAAACACAATTAATGTGACCATATACTGTCATTTAGATCACTGAAGGAGGATCAATACATTTATAGAAGTTAGATGGCATGCCCTTCAAGGGGTTGTTGAATGGAAGTCGGCTAAACCCTTTCACTATAGCCACACTTTGGTCAATTGATAGTTCAAAAAGAGAAGTTGAAAACAAATATTATGAGTGTTTTGTCTAAATTTTATGAGTGTTTGACTGTAGAATATATGTCTATCACAGAAGAAGAACTATTTTGGAATACTATATTTATATCATAGAAGAATAACTACCATTGTTTCCAACTATATGTCTGTTGCAAGGGAAGACTTGATGTCACAAGAGAATTGTTGTCACATGACGGATTCTGGTCACAAATGACAGTTAGATAACAGTTAAGTTGAGGCCAAAGTAAATTTTGGAGGTGTTCTTTTTGTTCACATATACAATTAATGCAAAATAACTACCGTTAAATTGGCAGGTGAAGTGATGGTTTCATTGGCGGTTTCTTTGAAATGATTATAAAGATTACTCCATGTGATGGAAATCATCGCCACCTTCTCCATTTATTGCAATATTGTGTGTGTGAACGAATTAGTGAATGTGTAAACATATTTCATCTTCACGCCAAAGTGTCTTCATTCCAAAGTATCAACTGACTGACTAACCTATGTGTTGAAGTATATTCCTACAATTGTTTGAGTTGAATCTATTTTCACAAAGAATGGTCATTTATGTCTATAGCACAAGCATCATATAAGAATTAGGCATCTAGATTACATCACCTACACCCATCATGGAAGAACATACAAAAGTTGTATAAAAACTATATCCTATGATTAAAATTTTTTTACGACCGGAGCATCATGACACATCAAAAAGAAAATGGTATAGCTGTGGAACTCGTCACAAAACCACGAACAACAAAACTGTTGGAATATTGGTCAATATTAAGAGGGGAGGTGAATCAGTATTGTTAAATTTTTACCATTTTAACCACTTATTAAACTTTAATCAAAACAAATAATCAACAAGATACAAAAAACACATATTTTTATCATGGAACCCCAATTGGGTAAACCACCAATACTTCCCATTACTACAAAATTCTTATTTACAAATAGTTTTTCCTGCTACTACAGATAAGGATGGTGTTACACCCTATTTACCAACAACTACTGGAAGGAGGCTACAACCCCCTATTTTTTCAACTACAACTGACAGGATGCTGCTACACCCTTTTTACCATCTTCTGTTGGAAGGAGGCTACAACCACCTATTTTGTCAGCTGCAACTAATAGGATGCTACTACACCCTATTTACCAACTTCTGCTAGAAGGAGGCTACAACCCCCTAGTTTTTCAGCTACAACTGATAGGATGCTAATACACCCCATTTACCAGCTTCTCTTGGAAAGAGGATACAACCCCCTATATGAATCTTGCCTGCCCTAGCGCCACCCTACCACCCTAATATGTTTTCAGTAATATTCCATATTTAATCACCCTTCAATCTTTGCCATGCTCACTAGTATCTACTTCTATTTTTATGATTTGGACCCCAAAGACAAATTCTCTCTCTCATCCCTCTTTGTATAAGTACCTTCATGTTTCCTGCGAACGCATCTCTTTATTCTGGAAACATTCCCTTTCATAATTATGCCCTTTCAAATATGATAGTCACACCTTTTCAACAATCAATTATTAATGATTTATAATTGAATAATTAATTAAAAACTTCTTGATCATTTCTGATCTACAAGCTCCCTTCTTCTCTAATCACAGGATTCATCAAACCAATGCCTGTGGGCTTCCTCTCATCCATCAACGGGAATACTCTATCTTTAGGCCTTCAGGTTTCTTTTCCTCCTCTACGGGCTCCTTTTCAGCTACCTCACGCGACCTTACCTTCTGCAGGAATCTTTAGCCCCTCCTGAGCATTCCTAGACCCCTATGGAATTAACCCTAGCCTCATGTGGGCATCCCCTAAGCTCTAATTAATTGATTTAAAGTTTAATCTTCTAGTCACGTTCTTCCACAATCTCTATTTCTGTAATTAACCAAAGGCATTTATTTTATATTGGACATCTTCCTGACCATAGATCTAAGATAGGATGCAGAATTCAGATTGTGGATCTGTGACATCTCTTAAAATGTATTTTCTTGATTTCTGCAGTTTTCTTTCTGCACCAAATGTTTTGCACTATTGATCTCCTGAGGGATATTCCATGACCGTTGATCTGAGATAAGATGTAGATAACAGAATGCGGGTTTATGACTTTTCCAAAATTTCATTTCTACTTTATGCACAATTGATCACCTGCAGGATTCTATGGAAATTGAACCCAGGTGTTAGAACAATTACAGTCACAACAATTTCCAATTACACATGCAAATTACTCACAAAGGAGACTGAATAATGGAGCAGAACACTAATATGTATTGAATAAGTGTACAATAGCCAACCCTGTGAAGTCATAAGCTACCACAATAAATAATTACATGAGCGATTCGAATGCATGAATATGCCATTTGAATCTAGTCAAAAGCAGGCTTACTAAATCTAAGCAAATCCCCCATAGGTGCATAAAGCAGTTTCCAAAACTGTCTAGGAGCTCACGAATTGGAAAAATCAATTAGGCAAGATAAAAGGTAATGGAAGGAAAACTCATACATGCTTTTCATAGGAGAAAAGAGTGGAGGATGTGGAGGAAAAAAAACAAGTTAACCTCACCTAGTCAAACTTTCCCAATTGCCTTAAAACACTGAAAAAGCAGGCAATAAAGCAAAAAAAGCGGACATATGCTAGGGAGGCTAGGAATAAAGCAAATTTTATTCCAGGAGATTTTGCAAGTGCTCCATGACTCAAAATTAGCAAGTTTGACCACTATGGATGTGTTAGAATATAATCCTTTAGGGATTATAATATTGTAAATAAATAAATAAAGAATAGGAAGCTGAACAGTTACATAGGAATATGGATAGGCCAGTCGGAATCTCAACCACCGCCTGAAATGTATAAATATATGCATTGGCATTGGAATAATAATCAATCGGGAGTTATTACCTATTAGTGGTATCAGAGCTTGGTTGTTTTGCCATAACTCCTGCCTGCTGCATGTTGTTCTGGCATTCTGCAATTCTGCCCAGTGCATAGTCTGCACCCTCCTGGCTGCTAGACTGCTCACTCATTTTCTCTGTCAAAACTGTTGAATTATTTTGCTGCCAACTTACCTAATTTTGGCATCTCACTACCTCGTGAAGCCATGAAGAGCCTACGTGTAGACTGCCTAGGAGTTAGGGTTTCCTTTCTCGCCCCCTTGTCTTAGAACCAAAGTTTGGAGCTTCGGCGATCTCTGGGCTCTGGATATTGCTGCAGCAGCATAGAAGCAGTATTATTATTATATAGTATTACTGCGTTGAATTGTATCCCTACTTGAGTGGAGACTGTTGAATGCAATTGGAATTGTTGAGGCTGGAGGTAAATTGAATGTATTGTTGGCCGTAATGACCAAGACTGCGAGCTACGAACCCTAATTTTCTATTGACTGCCATTTTTGCGAGCTACGAGCTGCAACAACTTACTTAAAGAGCAGTCAAGGTGAGTCCGAGGAATTGGAGGTCGAAACTCTTGTGTTTATGGTGGAGAATGTACAACTAGGAAAACCTCAGTCCATTACTCAGAACGTGGAGTTTTCTGACTGCTGCGTGAGTTTGAATCTATATTAAATCTGTGCGTTGAAGAATGGTGATGGCGTTGAGGACTGCGTGGAAGCTTGAGAAGAATGCTGAAGTTTTGTGTTGAATACTGGTCACTACTGCGTGAATTGCGTGGAGCCTGTTGAAAACTGCGTTGAACGTTGTAATAGCATGGAGACTGGTGCGTCCTCTCTAGGGTGCAAACCCTAATTCTCTAAGTGTGTGTGGAGCTGTGTATTGAAGACATTCCCACATAAGAGTGTGCGTTGAAGTGTATTTCTGTGTAATGATCATGAGATTGAAGTTCAAGTCGGGGTCCAAAATATCATTCCCTCAGTGCCTCTGTAACCTTGATTTGAGTGCTGTTAAAAGTTCTGTTGTAGCTTTTGCTTGAAGAATTCCTTCAGTGGCCAATCCATATTTAGGTAACACACCATTGGCCAGGGAAGAAACAATGAGGCCCTTCTCATTGGGGATGCTGCGCCCATGCCTTGCCACCCAGTACTTGTTCTTGAATACTCCTCCCACCATTCTCGTCTTCACTTCAGCAACAATTTTTATCTGAAAATTGGACTGGACAACTTAAATTGTGCCCTGCCCCTGTATACCGGTGGGAAGACAGAATTTGCGTTGAAGACCGGTGCATTTCTGTAGACCAGTGAGAAGACAGCATTTGCGTTGAAGACTGCATGTATGCTGTGTTGAAGACTACCTGCGTTTTGAGATTGCAATGCAATATTGGAGCTGAGTATATGCGTTATATATATATGCGTTGGTTGATTATGGATGCTGCGTGAAGAGACTTCCCTTTTGGAAGCTGTGCACCATTACTTGCGTGAAGTTTTTCGGTAAATTCTGCAAGCATTTGTTTATTTTCATTGAGTAAAGAGCCTCGTGACAGCTATATTGGAACTGTGACCGTTGCATGAAGAATTTTCTCCTCTATGAATTGCTACTATGAATGATATAGCATGGATTGCTGCATTTTTTTCCTTTCAATTTGTAACTGTGCTTTGAAAATAAAGCTGTAACCACTGCATGAGAAGATTGTTGGTTAATTGTGGCATAGACTGTATTGTAAAAAGTGCAGAGACTCAGACCTGCATTGTGTAGAATAGTGCACAGAATTTATATATTGAAATGATATAGAAATTAAATATAGAGCAGCTGCAAGATTGTTTTGATAGGGCTGATAGGCTGCAGAATCATATTGTAATATGTAAAGGAGCAGGAATCTAAACCTGAATCCCATATTTTTTTCTAAAGCATTCTGTAAGTTATAGTTTCCAGATTAGAGATGCACTCTTTAGCATCTAGTATTGGTGCTGCCCTTGCTGGCAAATACCAATCCAAAGACCCTTCCAAAGGAGAAAGCAGAGGAAGAAGAACCTTCAAAGGCAGAGGGGGCAGAAACAACTTCACCAAAAGATCAGATTTGCAGTGCAAACGTTGTGGAAAGACTGGGCACACATCAGATCAGTGTTGGGCTTCATGGGACTCCATCAAAGACAAACATAACCAGATGAAAGATGACAGTAAAAACCAAGATACTAGTAAATCTTCTGATTCTTGTATTGTTGCACATTGTAATCTTGGAATTAATGAACTGACTTCACTTTCATCTTACAAAGATTGTTGGCTGCTTGATACTGGTGCAACATCACACATGACATTTAGAAAAGACTATTTTGAAGAACTGAATGAAACAATAGATGGCATAGTTTACTTTGCAGATAAGTCAAGTATTATACCAAAGGGAATGGGCACCATTCGACTGAAGATGCCTGGATTTCCTGATTTCTTGATGAAGAACGTTCTCTATCTTCTAGAGTTGCAGAGAATCCTGCTGTCCATGGTGGAAATTCGACAGCAAGGCCATTCCATCCACATGTTTGATGGAATCGTCGAAATAAGAAAGTCCTCTGACAACCAAGTCATCATGACTGGATACGAATATGGAAAGCTGCTGAAGCTCAAGGGTTCATCCGCAAGATTTCAGAACTATGCCTACCTCTCTCAGCATGGAGAAGGTAATTTGTCATCTAGTTCATTGTGGCATGCAAGATTTGGTCATCTAAATTATAACAGTCTTTGTTTGTTGAGAAATAATGGTGTATTTGGTTTTCCCACCATTCCCAAAGAGAAAAACAAATGTGATGCATGTATATTAGGGAAACATAGTAAGCTACCATTCCATGAATCTAATTTCAGAGCAAGTAGAAAAATAGAACTAGTGCATTCTGATTTATGTGGCCCAATGCCAACTCCTTCAGCAAATGGGAATAAGTATTTTATGACATTTGTTGATGACTACTCAAGAATGTGCTGGATTTACTGTTTAAAGACAAAATCAGAAGCATTTCAAACATTCAAAGACTTTCATGCATTGATAGAAAAACAAGCACAATCAAAAAATGGTACACTTCGTACTGATAATGGGAAAGAATACACTTCAAATGCTTATGAAGATTATCTTCGCCAACATGGAATTGCACATCAGACTACATTTCCCTATAATCCTCAACAAAACGGTGTAGCAGAAAGAATGAATAGAACCATAATGAATATGGTTCGCTCTATGATGTTTTTCAAGAATGTAAAACTAATGTTTTGGGGTGATGCAGTAAAATGTGCAGCATATTTAAGAAATAGAAGTCCCTCAAATGCACTTGAGAACAAGACTCCACATGAAATGTGGTTTGGCCATCTCCCTTCAGTCAGGCATCTCAGAGTTTTTGGTTCCACCTGTTATGCCTTGATTCCAAAGGAGCAA
>LPNX010698238.1:183439-195253 GCA_001517045.1 Pseudotsuga menziesii
ACCGCCACCTGAAATGTATAAATATATGCATTGGCATTGGAATAATAATCAATCAGGAGTTATTACCTATCAGTATGTGTAGATGACAACTTGCATAAGGTGGAATATGGAAACTAGGAAAACAAGACAAAAATTGGATTAATTAATGTCTAAGGTAGCTAACTATGGGTTGATTATTATAACACCCCCCCTTAAGCCTGACTTATGAGTAATATATCAGAAAATTATAGGTCCTAGCAACAAGGCTTAGTCACCCTTTACATACTACATGTCCATTTAACCAAGGAAAGAGGCAAAAACCCAGTGGGAAAATCCTCCCTTAAACATGGACTGTAAAACAAAATTTGGAAATCTTGTCATCACTCATGCTTCACAGCATGATCAGAAATCCCCAGCAATGATTTGATATTGCTGAATGTCTTCTCACAGAATCCTTTGGTGAAGATATCAGCTACTTACTCTGAAGATGAACAGAAGAGTAGGTGAATGGTGCCATCATGCATAAGCTGTCTGATGTAGTGCATATGGATCTCAATGTGTTTGGTTCTCTGCTTCTGAACTGGATCATTGCAGATTCAAATGGTACTCTAATTATCACAATAGATAGTAGTTGAGTATTATGATTCGAAGCCACACTCTCCAAGTAACCCCTGCAACCATAAACATTAAGTTGTTGCATTTACAACTCCTCTATACTCTGCTTCTGTAAATGAGAGTGCAATGGAACTCTGTTTCTTGCTTGACCAGCTAATTAGCCCTTCTGCAAGCATGAACACATATATTGATGTTGACTTTTGATCTATGTTGTCACCTTCCCAGTCTATGTCAATAAACCCAATCAAATAAAGATCAGATTTAGCTTTATAGAAGATCCCATGTGTCCTTGTTCCCTGAACAAAGTTAAGGATCCTTTTGGCTGCTTTCTAATGGATCTCATGAGGCTGATCCATGTATCTAGAAGCCACACTTAATGCATAAGAAATATTATTTCTAGTATGTGTAAGATACAACAAAAATCCAATCAATTGCCTACACAGTGTATTGTTTACCATAGGTGAAGAATCAACTTCTTCAAGTTTCACTCCTGAAAGGAAAGGAGTCTTGCTTGGCTTGCAATCCTTCATTCTGAATTTGTTCAGAAAATCCAAGGCATACTTGGACTGGTGCACCTTGATTTCAGCTTTGGTTTGAGCAATCTCAAGCCCCAAGAATTGGCTCAATAGCCCCAAGTCTGCCATGGAGAAGGCATGGTTCATTGCATCCTTCAAGGAAGCAATTTCATCCTTTGAGCTTCCTATAATGAGAAGGTCATCAACATATAAAACAATGATCATTAATGAACCATTAATCAGCTTCAAATAGACATTTGGATCTGATTTGCATCGAACAAAATTCAGTGATAGCAGAAAGCTATCAATCTTGGCATACCAAGCCCTGGGGGCTTGCTTAAGCCCATACAATGACTTCTTTAGCCTACACACAAGAGATAGGTTAGTAGAAAATCCTTGAGGCTACTACATGTATATCTCTTCAGTGAGATCTCCATTCAGGAAAGAACACTTCACATCCATGTGATGTACTTCCCATTGCTTTGAAGCTGCAATGGCTAAGGCTAGCCTGATGGAGTCCATCTTTGCCACTGGTGCAAAGGTCTCATTGTAGTATATGCCATGAACATGTGAGTAGCCCTTGGCTACCAATCTGGCCTTGTAATTTATAGGTGAACCATCAGCAGCAAATTTGGTCTTGTACACCCACTTACACTAAACTAGCTTCCTCCATGGGGGAAGATCAACCAGCTCCCAAGTGTTGCTCTTCTGGAGTGAGTTGAACTCTTCCTTCATGGCTACTTGCCATCTTGGATCTTCTGCTGCATATTCATATGTTTGAGGATCTGTTTCAACCATCAGATAGCATTTCTCAGCAAACATAGGATCTTTCATGCATAGAGCACTCTCAAATTGAGATCTAGTCCTCCTAGGGTCATTAGGATTTCCAGCTAGTTCTCCAGCTGCATGAATGGTATTGGCTACCCATTTTGGCCTTGTAGGGCTGTTAGGATCTGTAATAAAATCATCATGATCAAACATATCAGAATCAGCATGTTCAACTATCTCTTCACTTACATTCAGAGGTTCTGGTGGTGAAGAGGATTCTCCAACTTCCACTGCTGCTAGGGGTTCTTCTTGAAGCTGAACACACCTTTCAATGAAGGATTTGTTTGTGATCAAATTGATCAGATTTTACCCTTTTGAATCTTCAGAGTACCCAACAAATAGACACTCTTGGCTTTGGGGCTGCAAATCCTTTCTCTTTTCTGTTGGAATTCTATCCCAAGCCCTTGAGCCAAAAATCCTGAAATGGGTCACATCTGGCTTGTGCCCACTCCATGCTTCAAAAGGAGTCATACCATCAAGTTGTTTATGAGGCACCCTATTTTGGTTATATGTTGCACAGTTTATAGCTTCGACCCAGTACTTTGGTGGCAAAGTCTTAGCCTCCATCATGCATGTTGCCATCTCTTTCAGTGATATGTTCTTCCCTTCAGCAACATCATTCTGCTATGGTGTGTAAGGGATAGAATGCTGCATATGAATACCTACATCTGCACAATATTGAATAAACTCAGCCTTGACATACTCACCACCATTGTCAGATCTGAGGACCTTGAGTTTCCTCCCAGATTGGTTTTCAACCAAAGCCTTAAAGACTTTGAAGAGGCCAAAAACTTCAGACTTGTGTTTCAAGAAGTAAACCCAGCAATACCTGGAAAAGTCATCTATGAAAGTCAATGCATATTTGGCCTGAATCATTGACATATGAGGAAATGGGCCAGCAACATCACTATGGATCAACTCAAGAGGTGCAGAGGTTCTCTCATCACTAGCTCTCTCAAATTTATGCTCTGGGCATTTTCCTAGGATGCAACCTTGACAGACTCCTTTGGAAAACTTAATCTTGGGTAACCCTATGACCATTTATTTTTCACTAAGATTAGAAAGATACTTGTAATTTAGGTGGCCAAATATTTCATGCCAAATCTTGCTTGCCTCATTAACATGAATCAGAAGGGCAGAGGGGTTTGAGTAGGGTAGGAAGTGTGAGAACACGTATACCTTCGAAGTATGATTTGCAACTCCTTTTCCAATGAATTTACCACTTGAGATCTCTGTGATCTCAACTTCATCAGGAGAGAATATGACCTTCTTTGGAAACCCTATGTGGGTCATCTGATACACTGATAAGAGGTTAGAGGCAAGACCTAGAACATACAACACATTGTTGAACTTACCATGATCAAGATCAATCCTCCCTTTGCCCAAAATTTCAGTGAGAGAGTCATCTCCCAGTACTATTGGTGGACCTTTCGACATGTCAAGTGAGGTGAATGCCTCCTTGGTCGAAACCATAAGTCTTGAAGCTCCAGAATCAATGATTAAACTAAGTGAGCTTGATGTGCCAGCAACCAATGCATGAACTCTCTCTCTGTCTTCTGAACTTGATCCTCCTTCCCTCTTCTTTGAGATGTCTAGAAGGGAGATGCCATTCTTCTCCAAGATTTGGGTCAGCATGTCTATTTGCTTTTTCATTCAGGAGCTCTCAGAATTATTTCCCTTACTGCAGTATGCACACTTGCTCATTTCTCCTTTGTTCTTCTTCTTCTGGTGGTTCTTCTTGGAACCTTGAGGCTCCTCCGAAGACTTGTTCTTGTCTCTCTTTTTCTCAGGTGGCTTTTTAGCTTTCTTTTTGCTTTTTAAATCCACCCTTGAATCTCCAACAACCATATCTTGGTCTTTGGATGGTTTGATGGTGCCCATCGTCACCAATTTATCTTGTTCGTGTGTGAGAAATTCCATGAAATATGCAAGGCTAGGCATCTTCCAGGCTCGAGCTATCAACTTTGTGGCATACAAGGTCGAAAAAAACACTGAATAGTCAAGGCCAAGCTTCGAGAGTATGGCCAAGACCAGCTGATCATCCTTATTTTTGATCCCACATTGTTTTAGCTGCAAAACAAGTGCTTTGAACTTGGAAAAATAGAGTTGTAGGGATTCAAAGCTATTGGGACTCAGGGAGATCGATTCATTTTCA
The DNA here is from genome assembly GCA_001517045.1 of Pseudotsuga menziesii. Classification (NCBI taxonomy): domain Eukaryota; kingdom Viridiplantae; phylum Streptophyta; class Pinopsida; order Pinales; family Pinaceae; genus Pseudotsuga; species Pseudotsuga menziesii. Next base: position 187,532 of record LPNX010698238.1, read on the forward strand.
ATTTGATGTCCCCTCATCTCATCTATATTTCCAAAAAGATCAAAAATCTTCTGCCATACTTCATTCAGTGATGTCAATCCATCAAGATGGAAAAGGAGGTCTCTGGATATACTCAGACACAGGAGACCATAGGCCTCATCCCCCATGTTGTGCCATTTTATCTTCTCTGCAGCTGCATTGGGCTCTGCTTCTGCTGCCATAGTCACTCTATAGAGGAATTTCACTCTCAATAGTATCTCTAGCTCTGCTTTCGATTCAAAGAAGTTAAATGGAGTCAAGATGATCTTCTGAGATTGATCCATAGCTCAGAAATTGTCCCGTCAGTCAGTAGAATGCTCCCAGTCAATGATGTCAAACCTGCAAAAAAAATTGGAAGGAGAGAAATCGATCTACAAAAGCTTTGATACCATGTGCAAATTGAACCCAGGTGTTAGAACAATTACACTCACAACAATTGCCAATTACACATGCAAATTACTCACAAAGGAGACTGAATAATGGAGCAAAACACTAATCTGTATTGAATAAGTGTACAATAGCCAACCCTGTGAAGTAATAGGCTGCCACAATAAATAATTACATGAGGTATTTGAATGCATGAAGATTCCATTCGAATCTAGTCAAAAGCAGGCTTACTAAATCTAAGCAAATCCCCCATAGGTGCATAAAGCAGTTTCCAAAACTGTCTACGAGCTCACGAATTGGAAAAATCAATTAGGAAAGCTAAAAGGTAATGGAAGGACAACTCATACATGCTTTTCATAGGAGAAAAGAGTGGAGGATGTGGAGGACAAAAAACAAGTTAACCTCACCTAGTCAAACTTTCCCAATTGCCTTAAAACACTGAAAAAGCAGGCAATAAAGCAGAAAAAGCAGACATGCACTAGGGAGGCTAGGAATAAAGCAGATTTGATTCCAGGAGGTTTCCCAAGCACTCCATGACTCAAAATTATCAAGTTTTACCACTATGGATGTGTATATGACAACTTGCATAAGGTGGAATATGGAAACTAGGCAAATAAGACAAAAATTGGATTAATTAATGTCTAAGGTAGCTAACTATGGGTTGATTATTCTAACAAATTCTTCGTGACCGTTGATTTTATATAAGATGCAGATAATGGAACGTGGGTTTGTGACTTTTCCAAAACATAATTTCTTCTTTTTGCACCAATCATTCCGCACCGTTGATCTCCTGTGGGCTTCTTCATGACCATTAATATTTCAGATCGCAGGTTTTAGAATGCGGGTTCTCAAAAACTCAAATGTTGCTTTCACAATTCTCTGTCTTCCGCTTTCTGCCTTCTACATTTGGTTGGCAGACTCCTTTCCTCACTGTCTATATTTTGCGGATGTCTCCCTGACCGTTGATCTTCCATATTTTGGGTAGCGGAAACCCATATTATTCTAGACCTTGTCTTCTACTTTCTGCCTTTCACTTTTCTTCTAAGCTGTTTATTTTTTTACAGGTTCACTCCTATTCATCGTTCTATGATCTAATGTGGATTGCAGATCCTTACTTTTATTTGTGCAGAAATCATTCACCATCGTATATTTTCTCGCATATTAAATCCTAACCGTTGTTCCACGATTAAATGTGTATTTGTGGATCTTCCCTTTTCTTTGTGCAGAATTCATTCCCCACTATAGATTTCCTTGCAGATTCAATCACAACACGATTTGAACCCAAAATTCGATGTCATCCAACATTTCGTACGGATGTGTCGGATAGCAATCACTTAAAATAATGCCAATCAAAAATGTTTTATAGCGCTGTCGAATATTCGACAAGAAGGTGTCGGATATCCGACCGCTAGAGTGTCGCATATCCGACCCTTAAGCGTCGGATCTCCGATGATCGGATGTCGGATATCCAACAGTATGGTGTCGGATAACCGATGGTATGTGAACCCAATAGTGTCATATATCCGACCCCTTAGAGTCAGAGAGCCGACGGGATGTATAGGTTTTTTTTGAAAAAAAAAATGTAAGGTTTACATAATTTTAAATTTATGGTCCCATATTTTCAATGGTAACTATCTTCAATGTGTCGAATATCCGACGCATAGCCATTATAAATATAAATTGTTTTAAACACTTCAACATGTTTGTTGTAGAAGCGACAGACATTTTTTCCTTGACGAACGTTTTCAGGCATTGTTTTATTCTTCAATGGGCGGTTGTTGGAATTTATTTTTCATCGATAGATAGTTTGTCAAGAATTTTTTATTCTTCGACTTCTCTCCGTTTGACAAAATGTTGATGTGTGGAAATTGATTTTTTAAGACAACCGATTATATTCATTGACGAAGTTTGTGACAAAATGTCAAGTCGAAATATTATGGATCCAAACAAAGACAACCGATAATTGCTTGCTAGACTATGGGATGCAACGAAACAAAGGGGTGATGGAAAATGTTATTGTCCATGTACTCAATGCAGGGGATTTAAGAGGAGAATAATATTGATCTCAATAGCCACAAAACATTGCATGGAACATGGACACGCTAAGGGGGGGAACGAATATCATCCATTTGTAGGTTTTGCATTATAAAGTTTACTATATTCATTTTTTTTGGTAATTGTATGTATTATTTTTATTTTTCATATATTAATGTATATTTATTGATTTTTCCATGTATTTATATTAAAGGAAAGACACCCTACAACATATCATCCAGAGGAAGTGCTTTCAAAACAAGTTCAAGATCAAGATCATGGACTGTGTATGTTTAATGCAGAACAAGTGAATGATCATATTGAACAAGATGATCATACCGATAATGTAATTGAAGATGATGGTACAAATACATTGATCCATGATTCATTTAACATTATAATAAATGACGACAATGACATTGATAATGAAAATGATGATGACTTTGATGATGTTCACGATATACCTCTTCTCGACAAGGCATATGAACCCCTTTATGAAGGCTCCAAAACAAATATTCTCTCTACTGTATTGTTGATAATGAACTTGAAGGTTATGAATGGTCTTTCAAACATTGCAATCACATGGATGGTAAGGTATGTAAAATAATCCATCACATATATAGGATCATGATAAAGTTTACAGTGTATTCCTCTAATAATTGTATTGTTAACTCATTATTGATCATCGTACGGATGAAGCGTGTTTCGTTAATATTGTTTATTTATTATATTAAAAAAAATCTGTAGCTTGATTTTGTTACCACCATCAAATATTTTACCTTGCACATATCGGGATTTATATTCCATCATGAAAGAGATTGGAATGCATTATGAAGCAATTCATGCATGCTTTGATGACCATGTTATATATTATAATCAGCATGAATTTGCAACAGAATGTCCGAAATTTCATGTAAGTATATATAGTACAAATAAAGTAACAAAAAAGTTGCCTCAGAAGGTTCTTCATTATATTCCCATCATTCCACATTTGCAACGACTGTTCAGGTGCAAAACATAGCATAATTTATGGATTACCATGTCAGGAACAAAAGTCAAGATGATGTTATCTGAATGCCTGCTGATGGTTCTGCTTTTAGAGATATGGAGTAAAAGTGACCTCTCTTTAAAGAAGAACCCCGTAATCTTAGGATTTCTTTGGCAGCAGATGGTTTTAATCCATTTGCACAGATGAAATCCATTTACACGGTGTGGCCTATTTTTGTTATCAACAATAACATTCCTCCATGGTTGTCAATAAAGAGGGAGCACATAATGTTGTCGATGACTATTCCAGGTTTTTTTGTCGAAATTTGTTTTGTTTATAATGTAGTTGTGGCATCTCATTTGTTGTATTATGTTTCTTAATTTCATATATATATCTATTATTTTACTCTTCTGCATGGTTTATATATCTTAATGGTTCTTATAATGATATATTTTATATTTACTTCAAATGAATCAGGTAAGTTCCAAGTCAAAGATATGAATGTATACATCGAACCTCTTATAGATGAGCTACTAAAGTTATGGAATGGAATAACTATGTATGACGTAACTAGAACAATACGACAAAGGCAATTTTAATTCCATGCAATGGTTGTATGGACAATACACGATGCCCCTGGGTTAACTTCATTTTGTGGCTTGTAATTTTAAGTTCCACTTTAATTGCATTTAATGATATGGAGTAGTTAGAATAGTTTTATATGAATATATTTGACATAGATATTCCATATCTAAATATTGTAGGTCTTTAGACAAAGGGTAAATTTTCATGTCCAGTTTGTGGTCCTAAGATAAAATATCGTCATTCAAAAAGCTTAAGAAAGGAGGTGTTTGATGAGTATAGGCATTTCCTCTCTAAGAATCACAGGTATAGAACAACTGAAAAAAATCCTTTCAATGGGAAGCAAGAGACTGCATTAAAACCACAGAGAATGACACCTCACCTTTGGAAGATGCATTACAATAGAAATCATCATCATGGTACGTATGGATCATCGTATATGAATTGTTATGTATTTTAATTTTTATTGTGAGTTGTTTACTGTAGTGGCCATATTTGATTTATGATGTAATTTATTTATAAACTAATATTCATGATGTCCATCGTGATCATGAAGGCATTAATGGGATTCCACGAGAAATGAAAAGTTATCCTATTCAATTCAGCAGGTTGCCCTACTATGAGCACCTACAAATTGCTCATTTGTTTGATACAATGCATATTGGAAAGAATGTTACTGAAACCTTATGGCGACTACTAGAGCTAAGGAGGGAGAAAGATAAAGTTATGAAATCTTGCAAAGACATTCAAGAAACCAACCATGCAATGAAAGGCATCATCCAATTTCATACCAACGAAGAACAAGTTAATATAAACTCAATTCCATGGATGTTTACGGAGCAACAAAGCAATGTTATCAAAAGAAGTAATGTGGAAAATTAAATTTCCCACTAGCTTTTGTGCAAACTTGAAGAATATCATAACCAAAAAAAGGTGATTTTGTGGGGGTCAAAAAACATGATTGGTATGTCTTCATTAAGGTAATTATTATTGTAATGTCCATATAATTTTTTTTTGTCAATTTACTACATGTATTTTTTTTCTTGTTTGTATACTCTTTGTTTAATAAATGGCGTGGTTTGTATATTGATATAGTATGTTCTCCCTCTCTCTCTCTCGGACAACTTCGACAACAATGTCAAACAAGTTATATATACTCTTGGTAAATACATGAGGTAACTAGCGATTACTTGCATGTGTTTAGTGTTTCTTTAATTCTCCGTATAATTTATATTTGTTTTTTTGTGCATTATTTCAGCATATATTGTAATTTAATGTTTATTTTTGTTAAATATCGTTATTGGTTTGTGTCACTTGTAGATGGTTGACATCTAAAGAAATCCATAAAAAAGATATAAGTATTGGAGGAGAGAAATTCCTCCTCTCATGTGTGAAATGCAGAAGAATCTACCATTGGCATTTTTCAATGCACGTGAACACTACCTCATACACCAAGTTTAGGATATTGAGTTGTGTGGAGCTGTGCACTCAAGGTCCATGTGGATGGTTGAGAGGCACTTGAAATTTATGAAGGGTTTGGTGAGACCGATGAGCACATGTGGAGGGTTCTATGATGGAAGGATATACGGTATACAAAAACATGTTGTATGTTAGTGAATATCTTCCTATTTTAGCGTCAAAGCTCAATTTACATTGCATTTGTGATCTGGACTCCAATAACAAATTTGAAGGGGAGCAACTGAAGGGGAAAGGTAGATTGAGGAAGCTGAAAGGTAATTATTAGCTAGTGGATGTTTATTATATCCTTCATATTCTAATTGTATTTTCTATTCATAATTGCTTCAATTAAAATAATATACTTTGTTCAGGAGATTTACACCTTTCTTTCATTTTAATGGTTATTGTGATTAAACAGTTGGTCAAGAATGGGATGCAATTCATTTATAAATCGCAAACAATCTTGATTGGATGAAGGTATGGATTGAATGATACAAACAATCGGGTCATGAAATACCATGGGAAGGTGTGGCTTCATTGGTAAAAGCAGCACAACGCAATGGAGATATCAATCTAATAGAAAGGGAAATTGATTTGGTATATGGTGTAAAATATAAAATGGCAAGCATATAATTAATCAATCCCTCTAAATCTTTTATTTTGCAAATTACGTTTTGACATACATGCTCTTATTTTCCATGTATTACTGCATCAGGACTGAATGGTTGTGTAATCTTTTTTTAGTATTGCTTATTGCAGGTAAACCACCATAAGGCTATGGTCTACAATGGAGGTATATATCGGATCAAAAAATTGGATGAAACAAAGAAAACATCTGATTCTAGGGTATCGGCTGTCTTTGAGGTTACCAATGTTTCACCTAGGACTAACAGACATCCAAAAGTCTCAGAAAATTGATACTATGGGTATTAGGAAGATATTATACAGTGCGACTTCAAATCCTTTAAGTTAGTTCTATTCATTGTCAAATGGTACAGGTTATGATTGAATCAACGTGATCCCGATATAACTATTATTGAACATGATAATGGATTTACCATGGTAAACACAAGGTTGTTTGAACCAGGAACAGATTCCTATGTTCTTCCAAGCCAATGTGAACAAGTATTTTACTCAGAGGTTCCAGGTAAAGCGGGATGGTCATTTTTTGTGAGACACGATCCAAGGGGAATGCTGGTAAAGTATAACCTAGACGATGCTAATGAATAGGGTTCTCTGGAAGAAGGATACAATGACACAGAGCATGATCAACATGAGTTAGATGATGACAATGATCCAGCAGAAGATGTACTCCAAGAAACAATTGAATCCGATGATGTAGCAAACAATGCCGATGAAATTTATACCGACGATGACACGATGAGAATAACTAATGATGATGACGATGATGATATGGCCAACCCTTACAATGTTGACTCTAGATCTGATGCTACGGATGATGACTTAGATGAAGAAGATGATGACATGGATGAATAATATGATGACTTATCCTCATGATCATTGTCATCATCATTATCAATATTTTCATCGTTGTCATCAAAATCATAATTATCATCATCGTCGTTGTATTTGTCATCATCAAAATCATAATTATCATCATCGTTGTCATTATCATTGTCATCATAGTTGCCATCATCATGATCATCTTCATCACCATCATCATCATTAAAATTAAACCTAGATCAAATTAATTAATTCATATCATCATCATCGTCATCTGTAGCATCGTCATCATCTTCATCAGTGTCATCGTCATATCATCTTCATCATCATCGTCGTCATCATCTTATCATCTTCATCACCGTCATCCTCATCAACATAATCATTACCAACATCATCATCTTCATCATAATCGATGAAGATGGCATCTTCATCCTCATGATCATTGTCATCATCATTATCAATATTGTCGTTGCCATCATCAAAATCATAATTATCATCGTCGTCGGCGTCTCTGTCGTCATCAAAATCATAATTATCATCATCATCTTCATCATCATCGTCATCACCATCACCATCATCATCATCTTCATCGCCATCATCATCATTAAAATCAAACCTAGATCAAATTAATTATTTCATATCATCGTCATCGTCATCTGTAGCATCATCATCGCCTTCATCATCGTCGTCATCATCGTCAATGATGAAATATAATGAAAGGTAAATATTTAATTAGACCTATTCTTTTATCTTATTTCTTTTTAAAAAGAGTTACGGACATCATCATCATC
>LPNX010698244.1:0-132413 GCA_001517045.1 Pseudotsuga menziesii
ATCCCCATCCTGACGTGAAGGTCGAGGCGGGGTTCCTCAATCTCTATACGGCCAGGGAACACGACTGCCGGTTTTGTAAAAGCAGTGCACGGGATCAAGTTCTGTGGGAGTTGAGGCGTTTGCTGCAGAAATACAGAGGCGAGAAGTTGAGCATAACGATCACAGGCCATAGCCTGGGGAGCGCGCTGGCTATGCTGAGCGCTTATGATATCGCAGAGTTAGGGTTGAACCGCTCGGAGAGCGACGATCAGGCGGAGTCGATTCCGATAACGGTGTTCTCATTCTCTGGGCCGAGGGTGGGCAACGCGGCATTCAAGGATCGATGCGAGGAGTTGGGACTCAAGTTTTTGAGAGTGGTGAATGTGCATGACAGCGTGCCAAAGGTCCCCGGGCTTCTGTTCAACGAAAAGTTCGAGATCATGAAGCAATTGGTCGATAAGCTTCCGTGGAGTTACTGCCACGCTGGGGTGGAGCTCGTTCTTGATCACATGCATTCTCCGTTTCTGAAGCCCACGAACGATCTCTCCTGCTTTCATAATCTGGAGGCCCTTCTGCACCTCCTGGACGGATACCATTGGCGGGGTCAGCGCTTCTATCTGTCTTCGCGCCGGGATCCGGCTCTGGTTAATAAGGCTTGCGATTTTCTGAAGGAAGAATACCTGGTTCCTCCCTTCTGGAAACAAGACTCCAACAAAGGATTGATCAAGAACTCCGAGGGCAGGTGGGTTCAACCCGAGAGAACCAGAATCATCGAAGAGTCCCATACAGATCACCAGTACGAGACCGTCGATCATATAACTAATGAGAACCGCGGCATCACCATTAATGGCCATCAGGCATCTTCAATGTAGAGTCGCAGAGTCGAAATGTCTTTGGCACGACTTTGAATTTTGAAACATTAATAACTGCAAAACTCCCCATGATTGGATAGTTTTAAATATAACTGTAGATTCTGAAGCCATACTTGAGAATAAAAGAAAATAGAGGTTATATAGGAAGAAATGCCATGGCTGATTGGACTACAAGCGGACGATAAGGAATGCCATGGCTGATTGGAAAATGTCAAAAACGCCATGATAATTACAACATAGTATGGATTGCTAAGGGATTATGATGAATAAAATTGAATCTGTGTTTCTTATAATAATTTAGTTGTATCTCATTGCTCATTAGCAAATACGAGTTTGACTTTGGACCATTTAGTATAACAAATTAATCTAATACCTAAATTCTAATTTCTAAAATAGATTTTCACTTCTATCAAATACCTTTAAATTTTAAAACCTCACATATTTCTTGAAATGATATAATTATTATCCTCCAATGTCTTTTAATTTAAAAATAATTTAATTAAAAATTGAAATCATACATTTTATGCTTATAATTATCCTGTTTTTCAAATATATATCAATTAATAAAATCTAAATATTTTTTAAACTTATATCATTATAAAATCATTTGGGGACACTTTTTCTTAGAACCAAGTTTTCTAATAAATCATTATAAAAGTATAATAAATCATTTTAAAAATAATTAATTACTAAAAACATTATTAAATATTATAAAACTAAACAATATATTAACACAATCACATTATACTGATTAAATTATTATTATAACCCATATTTTTAATAAATCAATTTAAAACTAAACAATATATATTAACACGCCATCACATTATAAAACCCTCATCTTAATCAGTAATAAAATAGTATTAAGTCCGATATAAATTACTATGAAGTGTATTTGAAAAGGCATTTAATGTTGACTTTACAATATATATTAATGAAAACAATGAGATAAACACACAAAATCCTCAAATTTTGATGTATAAGTGTATTGGAAAAGGCTTAGCGTTTACTATTTAGGATATAGAGGTAAATATCTTAGAAGTCATTGTAATGGTGCTTGATCACTAACAAAAATGTAATGAATATATTAAAAGATTATATTTGTGTATTTAAACATGTTTCATGCATTTATATCATGTTGATTTTGTCGTTAAGTTTATAGGCTTTATAAATTTTTATTATTTTAATATTTATTATATAATTATAAAATTATTTTAAATTTATTTAATATTATTAAATTTAATATTTAATATTAATATTATTGAAAAATCATGTTATTCATTATATGTTTACTAAGCAAAAAAATATTATGATTAATATTACAATTATAAAGTTTTTAAAAGTGTTATCAATTATAATAGTTTTCAAAAGAATTAAATTATAATAGTTTTCAAAAGTATTAAATAGTAATACCATTTTTTTTCATAATTATCATAGTTTTTAGAAGTATTAGATAGAGATACCATTTTTCATAATCATCATGGTTGTTGATGTGTAATTATCTTCTTTAAATATAAATTCTTTTTAATATGTATAAAAAATTGAAATATTTGATAATATGTTCCATGTCGTGAAGAAATTTGGAATATGAGTAAAAAATAAAATTTTTATTAATTTTAAATATTGGCAACTATTTATTCTAAAAATTGAAGTAAATAAAATAATATTAATTAATAGTTATTGTGTTGGAGAGGCGTATTCTATTGCTTTTGCTATCGCTTTGATGAGTTGGTGAACGAAAGTCCTAAGATTGTATGCACAGAAAAAACTAGAATGCGGGCCCAGATAGTACATCTTTTGTCACCTAGAACTATTCAGCATAATTTTACTCTTATTTAACAATAAAAAGGTGCAATGCTGGGCGCGTAACTATTGCATGTGCCAACTGGTCCCTTGCGTTCTTAATTTCGGGGGTGCAATGCAGAGCCAAACTGGGTCCATGCAAACAGCCTGAGTGTGGGACTAAACCGCCTCCGGAGGGAGGTGAATAAAACTGACCAATCTATCAACCAAAGCAACAACTGACCCCAACTTCAAATTAAGCTCCTTAAATTTGTGATCTTGGGCCGAAAGTAAGGGAGATGTGTAATTTCTTCCGTGTTCATCTTAGAGTTAACATTTTTAAAAAATAATAAAATATTATAAAAATCAACATGTTGGCTCAAATTTGATTTAAAACATTTATAATGACATATATACATTAGATAACTTAAAATGCTTCCTCAATGTCTACACTATAAAAGGTGGTTCGCACTTTCAGATATTCCATCCCTCTTAGCGCTTGGTAGATCCTCTTTTAAGATGGATTTATGATGGTGTATAGTAAATGATGATGATGATGATAATTAACCTCCATTGAGATTAATTTTGTTTTGTCGGACCTTAAGAAGAAAGAAGGGAATTAATTGGTTTTCTTTAAAATTTTATTCCTATGCTCAAAGAGCTTGAAGAGAAGCTTTCCTAGCTCACTATAGTTTTGGTAAGTTAGTAGGTTAGAAATATTTATATTGTAACAAATACTACGAAACTAAGATCTAATGTGGATGTTGTTAAAGAAATGTAACTACACAAGATATTCTATTTTGTATTATTATTGTTATTACCCCTTCCGGAGATGTTGTTCCTTCGATTAGGGGTGTCATTGATGTAATTGTGGCTTGTAAAGTCTTGAGGTAAAACCTTTGTTGTAAGTTGGGTCAGTAGTACTCACAAAAGTATTATTAAAATGTATTTTCGAGTCTTCCAAGGCAAGTCGGCCCTGATAGCAAGAAGAAGTTGACCCAGTTGGGTTATTAGGCATCTCGGCTAATCAATATAAATAGGAGAGGCACCTCCCTTATTTGGACAAGCAAAAAACTCAAGCAGTTGTGCAAGAGAGAGAAAGAGCAGTCCCTTTGGGAGAGAGGAAGTAGTCTAGGATTATTCTTGGGGTCTTATAAGTGTTATTCTTTGGTTCTTACACTGTACATGGTTGAATACTATATCGAGAAATTTTTGTTGGGTTTTCTCCCCCATGAGGGTTTCCTAGGATAAATCTCTGCGTTGTTTTGTGTGGGTGTGCTTGTCTTTATTTTAGTGATCATTTTGCATATGGTTATGATGTTACGATGCTAAATGTTATTAGATCTTGTATAACCTTTGAAAACTTAACATGGTATCAGATCCACCCTAGAAGAAGTTGTTGTACAACTGAAATACTGCTACAATGGAAACTACTGAAGATTAGGGTTTGATGCTTGAAAACCCTAGAAAGAGTTAGTCATCTTGGTACTTTCACTATAACTCGAGATTGGAGAATGCTCATGAGCTTAAAGTTTGATAGGCCAAATATTAAATCTTGTTGTATCTTGTGTGAAATTTTTAGCCTCATATTCGCTATACATTAGGATATATGATTCATCCAAATAAGGGTCCAACCTCCTCCAGAATACAATCACAAACAGGTGACCTAGGGATAATTTCTATATCTTGGGATAGGAAGATCCAAATGAAATTTCGCAAGATGTTGCAGATAGGGAACAGACTTTAGTTTCTGTGGTCGGAGTTTCAGATCTCGAAGGTGAAACAGTGCCACTTGGAATTTTGTACAAGTTCGTTATGCTTAACAGTCCTAAAGAAAGTCACCTTGGTAAAATTTACATAAGTCCCACTTGGTGTATCCAAATCTACTCTAATCTGTGGGGTTGAAAAGAAGACATATCAGGCTACCTCAGGATGAAGTTCAGACCCATAGGATTAAGAAATTTTGAGATACAACATAAACAATATCAGACAATTCTGTAGAATAAATATAGAAAACTAGGGCTTCCTATTCTAGGCACTTCCCTCCACCGATCAGTTGAAAAAGGGAGGAATATCAAACTCACCCTAGGATGCCGCACCTTTCTATGGAAGAATTTTCTCATTCTGTGGATTTTCAATTTTTGACCTAACACTACTGCCGGGGAAAACTAGGGCATTCGATATTTTGTAGTTTTGTCCATAGTTTTGGCAAAATGAGTATGCCTCTTAGCTCTCCTTGAGAAGGTGCATCTTTCTATCCAATCGGATCTGAAAGATACCTAAGTTGAAAAATTAGGGTTTCTATGTCAAACCCTAGGTCCACCAGAAGCAATCTTCAAAAAATATTTCAAGCAAGCATCAAGTTGAAGCAGTCTCATTGGTAAGCTCTATCCTCTCTATTTCCATTTGAGGTTCTCATTTTTAATCATGATGAAAAACAATACCAAGCTTGAGAACAAGCTTGAAGGAACTGTGAACCTCTAAGCATGGAAGTATAGAGTGCTTCTCATACCTGAAGAAGCATGACGTGGAGAACTATGTCAAAGAAGAACCTGCATATTCAGAGGGAGATGATGACAAAGCACAAGAAGGGCTTAGTCAAATCCAAGAGGATTATTTTCGTCTCCATTATACCTCACATGTATCATCCTTATAGAGTCCCAAGGAGATGTTCGATACTATAATGAACAACTTGTACGTGAAGGAAATAATATCAATAAGAAGATGACATTAAGGAACCAACTGACAAATGTGAAGATACAGAACTCAAAAACCATTCAATCTTAATTCAGAAGAATCTCTCAAATAAAGGAGAAACTAGAAACAATTGGAGACAATGTCGAAGAAACAAAAGGGGAGATTACAACCTTGAATGGCTTCCCAAGAACATGGGATTAATTCATTCAAGGATACATGTAAGAAGGAATCTGATCTCTTTTAGCAGACTATGGAAAGAATGCACAAAAGAAGAATATTTGCTCATAAAAAGATCTGAGAATATGGGAGCAACTGTAGATCAATCTCTCACAGTTTACTGCAGAAGAAATCATAGAAAGAAGGACCATCATCACAATAAAATACACAAGGAATCCTCCCAACATTTGATACTACACTTGTAATGATAAGGGACACTACTCCAGAGATTGTCCCAGAAATAGAATCTCCTTCAACAAGAATTCAAACAAGGAAATACATCATGCTCACACCATTGAGGATGATGAACCAACTAATTCAGAGAAGAAAAAGAAGATTCCTCAAGTGATGAGGAACATGAATTCTACTAGTGAAGACAAAGACCATACTCTTATCTATATTAGCATTTGGAAAAGAAGGAATGCAGTTAGTGGCACTCAGAACTAGGGATAATTTTAGGGGTGAAATTTACCCCATGGGCTATTTTTAGGGGATTTTCTCCAAAAAATGATTAGCCATTTTTCATTTTTTGAAGCCCCATTTCGCCCAATTTTGACGGGGTAAACTTTTTTCACCCTAAAAATCACCAAATTATTATATAAACGATATAAAATCCTTGGAAATTAAAATATTTTTTGAAAAATATTGCCAAACATTTTATAGTTGGCGGTTTAAGAATTGTTAAGATTCACCAACATTTATACACTTTTAAATAAGTATGGTTCCTTAAAATCATCCCTGCTCAGAACCAGTACACAGGTTCCCATAATCAGATGATGAAGTAGAAGGCTCCAAGACATAAGAAGGATTCCACCCACCAAACAAACAAAGATAGGTTCCCAGAATCAGATGATGAAGTAGAAGGCTCCAGTTATTCTTATCAAGAAGGATTCCATCCACCAAACAAATAACGATAAGTATGTGAATTGTCATTTCCTATATATCTAGTTGCTTAAATGATATAGTTTAGTTGTGTACATATATATGTTCAAGGAAATGAATTATGCATGATAGAATGTTTGCATTAATGAACAATATACTACTAATATGCATGTGATGGGAAAATTTGTGTACGATCACCTATAAGAAAAGAAGGATGAGACTTATTTCGAAGAACAAGTGACGACAGTTCAATTAGAAGATACAATCCAGTAAATATACATGAAGATGAATCTGAAGCTCCCAAGGTCAGAGACACCATGGTGGAAGAAAGAGCTTTAGAATAATATAAGAATCATATGACCTAAAGAGAGTAATAAATCCACCTCGAGATATGAATACCACTTGGGAATGAGAGATAATTTAAGATGAAGAAAAGTATGATGGAACTTACAAATAAAATAAGAGGCCTCAGATACACTCTAGTTATGTGACACAGTTGAGTGACATCATTAATGCATACACTTCCAACTATGAAAAAGTAGCCAAGGAAAATGGAAGAAGATATGATCAATGAGTACTAGTTGATCATGGGGAGCGATGTCTAGAATGTGGTTCCAAGACCTGAAGAGAAGTCTGTGGTGTCTTCCATGTGGATCTAAAAGATCAAGTATGCAGAAGATGGAAACATCAATGGATACAAATAAAGGTCTATGGTTTCTCTCAGAAAGAGGGAGTAGACTATGGCATGACATACTCCATTGAACATGCACACTTCTCTAGTGAAGTAGAAGTGTATATCGAGTAGAGAACCACATATGCATAAAAGGAATTTTACGAGCTTAGAAGGAACCCATTGATAAGCACATGAGGGGCTTGAATATCACCTAGAATGATGAATATATTAACCTTTGCTACAAGGTTAAAGATGGAATCCTATGGAGGATGACTAGCTCACAGATGGGTGCAGGAGGGACATTTCAACAAATTCAAGATAGAGGATCTTGGTATCCAATGACCTGAGATGAATACATAGAAGACAGGTAGAAAAGGATGCTACATGTCACTCCAAGTACAAAATGTTTCGATACATAGAGTATAAATGCAGATGGAGGTTGATGCTCCACTTTAGATGGAGTGACTGCAGAAGATATCTGAGTTCAACATAGTCCAACATGATGGACAAATTCCTCATGGGCTAAGGATTTACCAATATTAAAGTGGGTTCCAACCTTTACCTTAAGGTTGAATGCCGAAGATTGGGATATGTCGATGAACTAATATGATGAACTCATTCTAGATACAAAGAGGAAGTGTTGAAGACAGAAATAACACTTCACGATGTTTGGGATCAGGTGTTATCTCATGGATTAGCATGAAGAGGATGAGTACATTGAAACATGTTTAGGTTGTAGCGAATAAGTATGGCTTCGCAAAATATTGTCAGGATTGTATATTGTGACAACCAGAGTTGCATCAAGCAAACAGAGAACCCAGTGTTTCATAAATTCCAGGATATGGTGCAGAGAGGAGTGGTGAAGCTCCAATATATTACTACAGAGGAACAAGTTGTTGGTGTGGTGACTAAGCCTCTGCCTCATGTAAATTTTGAAACAATTTCGAGAGAATCTTGGTGAAGTACAAAAGGACCTCCCTAGAAAGAGGGAGTGATGATGAGATTATTATTGATGATCAGATGACATTGATGGAAGTGAAGAAAATGCCAGTGTGCCTGCAGATGTTGATGAGATCCAACATTCACTTGTGCATGATAGTATCCTCTTTTGAGGATTGTCTTGCGGACAAGAACACTCTCTCTTGTTGAGAGTGGTCCTAGTCCTTAATGAATGAGGATGCTCTTGCAGACGATAGTACTCTCTTATGGAGAATGATCTTACATTCACTTGTAGGATGGTACCATAGACAAGAACACTCTCTTGAGAGTGGTCCTAGCACTGACAAGATGAGGATGGTCTATGGTGATAATAATATCTTATGGAGAATGATCCTACATTCACTTTTAGGATGGTGCCATAGACAAGAACACTCTCTTGATTGTGGTCCTAGCACTGACAGGATGAGGATGGTATACGATGATAGTACTCTCATATGTTGAGTGGTCCTGCATTCAGTTGTGAATGAGATCTGCAATCAGTTTCAGACAACGACATGCTCTTTGAGGATGGTCTTGTGGATAAGAACATTCTCTTATTGAGAGTGGTCCTAGCATTGACATGCTGAAAAGGGTCCTACAGATGATAGTACTCTCATATGTTGAGTGGTACCGCATTTAGTTGCAGATGAGATTTGCATTCAGTTGCAAATAATGGTATCCTCTCTGAGGATGGTCCCATAGACAAGAACATTCTCTTGAGAGTGGTTCTAGCACTGAAAGGATAAGGATGGTCTACGATTATAGTACTCTCTTATGGAGAGTGGTCCTGAATTCACTTGCAGATGGGTTCATGCATTCAATTGCAGATGATAATGTTCCAACATTTAATTATGTTGTGGGTGATTTAGCTCAGTATTTATATACTGATAGTGCAGGTGATGCTCAAGATGATGGAAGAGATGATGATGCTCGAGATGATACTAGAGATGATGCTCGAGATGATGATGATTGAGATGATGTCAAAGATGATGATGCTCGAGATGATTCCAGAGATGATGATGCTCGAGATGATGACATAGATGATGTATAAGATGATGCTGATGCACAAGACAATAACATATGATAGATATGTCCATGATGATGATGTTCCACAGATGATGATTATGTTGATGTAATTGTGAAAACTTCCTATGACATATAGATTCACCAGTCAGTTGTACATATGTATTGTTGTAGAATACCTTCCTTGTTAAGAGGGAGTGTTAAAGAAATGTAAGTGTGGAATATATTCTATTTTGTATTATTATTGTTATTACCCCTTTCGGAGATGTTGTTCCTCCAATTAGGGATGTCATTGATGTAATTGGTCATGTAAATTCTTGAGGTAAAACCTATGTTGTAATTCGGGTCAGTAGTACCCACAAAAGTATTATTAAAATGTATTTTTGAGTCTTCCAAGGAAATTCATCCCTAGAAGCAAGAATAATTCGGTCCAGTTGGGTTATTATGCCTCAGCTAATCTGTATAAATAAAAGAGGCACCTTCCTCATTTGAATAAGAAGAAAACTCAAACAGTTGCATAAGAGAGAGAAAGAGCATGAGAGAGGAAGTGGTCTAGAATTATTCTTGGGGTCTTATAAGTCTTATTATTTGGGTCTTACATTGTACTTGGTTGAATACTATATCAAGGAAGTTTTTTTGGGTTTTATGCCCCATGAGGGTTTCCAAGGATAAATATTTTTGTTCTTTTGTGTGGTTATGCTTGTCTTTCTTTCAGTGATGCTTTTGCATATGGTTATGATGCTATGATGCTAAATGTTATTAGATCTTGTATAAACTTTGGAAACTTGTTATGATGCTAAATGTTATTAGATCTTCTTTATATTGTAGTAAATACTACAAAATTGAGATCTAATGTGGATGTAATGAGAGCACTCTAATAGAAAGTGATTTTAATATTCAACATTCATAGACTCACAAAGTTGGATCATTTCCGCCCACAGGAATTTACCAATAGCCCATTTTGCTACGAAACTCATGAGAGTTAGTTCTTATATTGGCTATACTAATTTTGTTTTTTGAGCTAGTTGATACTGAGAGATACTTCGAATCTTCCAGATTATGGTTAATGACCTCTTTATAGTATCCTAATTTTCATTTAACCTCTAAATTTTTCTCTCACCACATTTTCTCTCTAAACCTAGAAGTAATAATATTTTTCCATTAGTATATTCTACATGTTTAATTTATCAAAATCTTAAGATCCTCAAGATTGAATGAATTCACTATGAAAGAAGGTCGTAGGAGAGAGAAGCAATTCAATTTACACTGATCAAACATTCATGGTGAAAATTAAACATCCAGGAGACAAAATCTGGTTTGCATGACATTACATCAATTATCATTAAGTGTATTACAATGATGATACAATAGGGAGAATTCAAATATACTAGGTATGATTCGAATTCACCAACTTAAACTGACTCCAATGCTAACTCAATGTGATAAAATCACCATTGAGAGCTCACTAATCTAACTTAAGACAACTAAATCAGTTCGCAGTCAGTTATTTGAACAAGGTAGGTAGGAAAAGGTTCCTAACCTCCTTAAATCAGGAAAGAGTGGTGCTAGGATAACTAGGGATGAACTAATTGATGCCCAACTGAGGATAACTCAAGACAGACTAGGGTGAAATGATAGCCAGAATCCCATGACTTAGTGTGGGTTCCTAAGTTATAGGGATTTTCCTCTAAATCTTGTAAACTCAGGCAAATTGGCACATCAACTGGTAGGTGGGACCCATATGATTTCCCCATGGAACTAGAGAGGTGGAAACGTACTCCTAATCTAGGAAATAACATTTAGACTATGGTGGTAAAGGGGGGATTATTAATTAATCATAACACCCCCCCCCCTTAATTCTAACTTGGACAACCTGGGCCTTGGAAACTAAGACCAAAGGTCACCCATACAATCTAATGAAAAAATAACTACTCAATAAATCGAGNTACATCTCTATGAAGTGGCGATGCAGTGTGATGGTCTTTGTGTGCACTAGTTCCTTGGTACATTACATGTGAATATCTCCACCTTCTTCCAATACGATGACAAATAGGAGAACAAATGTTGCTGCTTTCGCATCCAATCTTACATCTTTCAAACCTCTTTGACAGTATGGAAGAGATGAACTTAGGATCCCATACAATGGATTCCTCAGGTTTCATGTTATGAGAGAATCAGTGCATCGCTTAGGATTTTCCATGTATATTTTTCCTTCCAATTTGTCATGTAGAACGCTACTTTTGTCTCTTCTTTCTAGAGGAAGAGTGACATGATCCAATGTCTCATTGTTCTTCAGTGAGAAGAACTATTGATCAAACCTGACCATCATGTAGCATCTCTCTGGGAGAAGTGGATTTGCTTGACATAACGCAAGGCTATAATTTTGAAACTAAGATCTTATTATCCTCTTGTTAGATGAATCTCCACTCATGTTCTCAACAGCCTCAATAACCTTTTGAGCCCATTTAGGCCTAGGATTGGGAGTAGGGACTGGGTCTAGTCCTGGATCTAATTGAACTTCATATTTAATTCAAAAAACTTATTCAACTTGGTCCTCTGCTTCAAATTGTGAATATGAAACATTAATGGAAACATTATCATATGAAAAAGGTTTAGGTAGAATGAATTCACCTTCCCTTTCAAATGGCAGCTGATATTGCACTAGATCTAAGTATGACAGAAAGTGTGAGAATTCGTATTCCTTACAGGTGTGGTTTGTAATACCTTTCTATATCATATTCCTAGTTGAGATATATGAGATATACATCGAGTCAGGATCAAATAAAACTAGCTTTGGTGAGTATGTATGAGTCATCTCATATATAGACACCAAATTTGCTACTAAGGAGGGCACATAGAGGACATTCTTGAACAGTCCATTCTATAATTTGATTGAACCATTCCCTTCATCTTGGATTTTAGTGTCATCTCCCATGTGAATAATTGGACCATTTGTAATTTTTAATGAAGATAATGATTCTTTGGATAAAACCATGTGATTGGAGGATCCTAAATCAATGAGGAAGGCATGAGATTTTGAAAATCCAGCCTTCAGTGCATGGCATCTCTCATGATATTCAATATTGTATCCAAAATCAACCTTTCTTGCACCTTCAGGGATGGTAATATTGTATTGTTCAAGGATTCTTAACATCTAATATATGGTCTTATTCATACAACCTTGCTCTCTATGGTTTCCTCTTTTATAGTAGGAGCACTTGACCTTGTCAAACCTTTAATGTTTTTCCATCCTAGAACCCAAGGATTCATCTCATTGATAAAACTCTTCCTTAGGTTCGAATTCAATGTTCCTCTTATCCTTTCCTTTCTGCTTCCTCCGTGCTTGTGCATTCTTAGTCTCCCTATCCAAGAGAGATTGATTTGTGGAGAGTTTGAGGGATCCCATGTGCATTAGCTTGTATTGATCCTCAATTAGAGATTCTATGAAGGAATAAAGGGATGGCATTCTCTAATTAGGGGCCAAGTTTGCTCAGAATTGAGAGCACCAATTTCTCATCCTTCATGTCAATCCCACACTGCATGACAAGGGATTTTAATTTTTATAAGAATTTCTAGATGGTTTCGATGTTGCTAGGCTACAGAGTAATCCGCTCATTCTCCAAGATATGTCCTCTCAGCTCATCCTACTTTCCAAATAGGGATTTGAGCTTCTCCCATACTTCTTTCATAGTTTTCAATCCATCAATATGGAAGAGTAACTCCATGGAGATATGAATGCACATGAATCCAAATTATTCATCCATCTTGTTGAGATGCTTTGACTTCTCAAGAGGTTGTTGGGGTTGTGTTTGGGGTTGGGGTTCAACCTCCATGCCCATGGTAACCCTGTACAAACCTTTTTTGTGAAACACTATCTACATATCATCCCTCCAATCAAGAAAGTTGAAGGGTGTGAGGATCCTGGGTTTCAATGATGTTGAATTCTCCATCTTACAACCTTAAGGAGCAGCTAATTATTCAAAATTATTAAATTTACCTGTAAAAACACTTCAATTCAAAGTCAAAGCAATTCAATCACTCTCCACTTTGACATGTGCACTTTATCTGTGTGCATCACACCTGTATACATTTCTTTGGACAAAATCCAGAGGGAGCAAGGAAATAATACCAAGAATTATGTGGAACCCAAATGCTTCTGGTGCATTAATGGAAGTTTTCGAGGTTTGAAGTTGGATTGATTACGTACTTTGATACCATGTTTAATTTAGCAAAGATTAGGATCCTCAATCCTAAATGAATTCACTGTGAAAGAAGGTTGTAAGAGAGAGAAGAAATTCAGTGTACACTAATCAAACATTCATGGTGAAAATTAAACAACTAGGAGACAATATTTGGTCAACATAACATTACATCAATTATCATTAACGTCTGTGCATGTATGAAAAAAATTGTTTTCCTTTATCATTTTGTAAAGAATATGCTAGCCATGTTTACCAAGCGTTAAAATTGATTACTTTTCACTAGCTTATGCAAAGATTGATATGCCATTAAATAATCTGTTCAACTGTAATATGATTCATTTATAAATGTTGTCATTTATCTGTCTAACTTTTTTCAAACATACTAGATAGTATAAAATTTCATAAGATAATTAGCTTGGAATTCAACCCAAAGATAACTACTATAAAGCATAGTAGAAAGGATTAGCCATATTGGCCTATGTTGAATAGAAATTTGGTAGCAGTGTGAAATTAGTTAAAATTCTACATAGCATGGATGCAGTAAGGTTAAGAATCGACATCATCACACATGAGAAATATCTCCAAGATCATCGAATATGTCTCTCTTTCCCCTTATCTTATTGTGTAACACCTAGGGTTTCCTTGTGAACCCTATCCTCTCCAAGACAAGTTGAAATTCCTCACTAGATTCAACAACAATCTTATGTCAATCTAGATCTCCCCACTTGTAGGATCTTTCTTAGGGTTTGCAAACCCTAGCCATGTTAGTCACACAAGTACATGAAAAAAAAACTCTAGTGCTATCATCCAAGTCTACATGTCCGTCCTAGTATTTTAATCCTCAAAACCTAGGCATTATACTCTTGCATCATTGCATACACCAAGAACCCCATGGATCATTAAGAATACAAGAATTCCATGATATTTCCATAGCCATACATCTCAAAGGATAAAGGTTCCAAAATCTTGTTAGGAGTTAGATCCACTCTCCATGTGTTCTACTAGGGAAGTGACCTTAGTGTTAGAATAAGAGGCATCATCATCTTTAACATCATTTTCTTTTGTAGGTTTTATAATGTACACGTATAAGACATACCCTATTCCTCACAAGAGTAATACCTAGAATCACACAGGAGCAATCTCTCCATGAACATCCAAGATGTATCTCTTATATCTAGGTATCTTCATGATCACTATCATCTAAATCCTATAGTTTCCTCATGAACCCTATTCTTCCCAAGACAGGTAGAAACTCCTCATTGGCTTCAACAATATGGTATGTCACTCAAGCTCTCCCCACTAGTAGGATTTTCTTTCTTAGTATCCACAAACCATAGCCATGTTACATCACACAAGTACATCACAAGAGAAATAGAATGATAGCATCCAAAATCATGTTAGGAGTTAGCTCTGCTCTCCATTGTTCTAGCCAAATTTGACGTTTCTCTGTTCGTGACGACACTTACATGTTTGGTCACATTACGAAACCTACATGATGATACTTCATGTACTTATTGTCACTCAATCAAAGGACATTTTATCTATGAAAGAGGAAAACATGTGACCTCAGTATGATTCCCTTTCATAATTGATGGTTCATGCAACAATTAGGAATCTTATAAACATAAGTTGAAGCCCCCAAAACACCTAAAAAAACCATAAAAAAGACATTTTTTGCCAAAAAATGCCCATTTCCTTCGGTCCACTAGCATTTTTCACCTTGAACATGCTTTTTTATAGTGTTCCATTATCATATGACACACTACTTGCCTTTTTTACATTAGCATGTACCTCGAAAATGCTAAAAAATATAAAAAATTGGGTGATTTTTGGAACTTCTTCCTCGGTTGTAATTGTTTCCTCCTCGAACCTATCTTATCCATTTTCTATATAAGAGGGGGACATGGGACCATGAAGGGTAAATAGTCTATAATACTGTTATGCTGGAAAAATTTATACTATCATCCCCCTTACTTGTGCCCTAGTTTCGATCTACCTCTGATGCAGAGCTTGGAGGTTGGGATTCTTTGAGGAGAGGAGCAGGAAAACTAGAATTGGAGGTTTCATGAGGTTCTGTAATTAATGAGAAGGTGTATTATGTACTTGTTTCATTCAATTAATAAAGATTCGACATCTTTTCCTTTCCAAATCACTGTGTATGGATGTATCTCAGTTTTTTTTTTATATGTTGGTGTTGATGAGTTCAGTTCTTTATGTTCTTTTGAATATCAATATTTTATATGTTGTCAAATCGGTTTGAGGAAGGTATTGAAGTGGTTTTGTTGGTTCCTTGTTTGTAAAGAAAGAGGAGGACGCAAGGAGAATCTTGGATCTTCCTTCTCTTTTTAAGGTACACACCTACCAAACTCTTGATTTTTTTTAAATGTGTATTTGCATATACCAATATATGTATGTCTATAAACCCTATAAACCCTAGTATGTTGGTGACCTCACAACCCTAATCATAGGAATATTTCTTAATAATAGAAATGGAGACTCCAATAGGGAGAAGCCTATCTGCTTTGGGGTATCCAAGTCTATTTTTCCATTGTATTTGAAGTTCTAATTCTTGATTTCAAGTTAGGAACAATCCTTGAGTCTTTGCAGACATTTCCTTGTTATTTTGTGAGTTGGATTCACCTTATTTAGACCTTTCATTACCCACACACCTGTGCTAGTGTTTACAGTAGTGTTTTTCCTTCATACGCACTGGTGCAAAGTGCTTCCATTAGCATTTCAAATGCAATTGTCGCTATTGTTCACTAGCGTGTCCCTCCTGTAGGTGTCTTTTTCACTTTCAAGTCTATTTGGGAGGGTGTTGATTACATTATTTAGAGTCCCTGTTGTTCCCAGGGCTGTGTAGTACCACTTGGAAGTGGTGTCTTATATTGTGATTGACCTTAATTTGATGTTTAGGATATCCTCTCAAAGCAATTTGGGTTTGCTGAAAATTTTCCTTTATATTTTACTTGGTATGACTTTAGTTTATATGGTGTTTTGATTAGCCTCTATCAATGTGTATCGATTGAACTTGTGAGTCATTTGATCCTTGTATTAATCAATCTTCTTAGTCAAAATCCTTGTGCCAAAGTGGTTTACTTGGTCTCTTATGCAGGTTTTCCTTCCAAGTGAGGTGTTGGTTGACCTTAGGTAGTATAGGGTTTTGTTCTTGTGGACATAGTGCATAAGTTCAATTGCTTTGTTTTTACATCAGATTCATGCATTTGTTTATAGCTCATTTATTTGTGTCATTTTAAATAAAAAGTAAAAATAACAATTTTATTTTTTATTTTTATGCATTTAGGCTAGTATCATTAGTCTTAGGTTCATTTGCATATGCATTGTTTTTTAAAAAGAAAAAAATCTTTCATTTGTGGGCTGCATTTTCAGTTTTGAAAAGAAAAAGAGAAGTAAAAAGCTTTGTATTTTGAATATCTTTTTTCATTTTCCGCATTGTTTCCGCTTTCGAGTAAAAAAACATCATTAGTTTCATCACCGATAAATTTTGAGTAATCCCAGCCCTTTAAAAAGAACTTTTAATCTTAAAATATATTAGTAATATTTATTTTTTAGGGACGACACCTACTAGTTTAGGCTAGTGTTTTGGACTAGGGGTGAACTTTTAACTGTCCAAAAAAATTAAACTCAAAATGTAGTGGCCATTCTTCAGGAAACCCAAGATTTCAAAAGGGTGAACTAGAAATCTCCTCTCACACAGGAGTCAAGTACAAGGTCATGGGAGGTTGAGTTAAGGAGATATCCCTCCAACACTCAATTGAGCATACACCAGAGTTGGTGCATGTATAGGGATTCTTTCAGTATCACCTTTTGGCCCCATGTGGTTCTAATACTATTTGAGTTTGAGGATTAGCTACCCTGCCCATGTGTATTGATTGGACCGATGACTGTTCCACAGGACCCCTTTTGCAAGTTTGTCTCTTTCATAGGTTATCATGGAAGGTTATTTCCACTATACCTAGGGCAGGTTAGGGAGGAAATAGCTTACATACTATTTGAGAAAGTGGTTTGGTGATTCAAGCGCTTGGACCCAAAGAGGTGTAGTTTGGACCCCAAGTAAGTGTCCTTCGATCCTTTACTGGTTAGCCTTAGGCCCTGATCATCCCAAACTCTCCTTTGGAAGGAACCTCTTATTTATTTTCCTGGTTGGGATACTTAGTACTATTTATAGTCACTGTTCTCTTTGTATTGTTTGTTGTTAGTTAGATTTGTAGATTTATTTCTTGTTGAGTTATAAATTTTGACTAGTATTCCCGTGGACACCAACTAAGGGACGTCTGTGCAAGGGGATTGTTGTTCTTTTTCTTTTGTTGGGAATGTTGGTGTTCCCTTGATGGCCACTTTGAGTCTTTCAGTATTCACCCTTGGGATACTGGTTTGGTCGTTTTCCACTTTGACTGTCTTGAATGATCCTAATGTTTCTCAAGCAATCACCTCATATCAAGGGCATCAAAACCTTGTCTGCCTTCACCAGTAACATCGTCTCCTCCTCTTTCTACCTCATTGTTGATCCCGATTTTGTCACTATTATTGGTTGTTAATTTACTCTTTTGGCATCACTTTTGTCACCTCTTGGTATACTTTTTTTCATTAAGATTATCATTCATCCCCAAGTACGAACGTATTTGAGTTTTATGCAAGTCTTGGATGTTTTTTGTTATTTCATGATTTTATTTACAATTATGTGATATTTGTAAAACATGCCTGATACATAGAATTTCTTTGTAGATTATGGTTTCCAAATGAGCCGCCATGCGAACATGCACCCCATGCTAAACAAGAACAGCTCACATCCAGCTTGCCATACAACCCTCCGATCAATCTACGCACTGTTAGTTGGAATATTCTCAAACATTTAAAGCAAATAATGGTTTTTCGTTGTTCTGTTGTCCACGCCTCCTGCTTCTATGATGGTATTCACTCTAGAAGGCTCAAGATATTTCCATATCCATTTGACACCACACTTCATGCCCATGTCAACAAATATCCATACGCCCGTAGCCTGCGCGAGGAGAAACGACGTGCAAAGGATCAGGAAGATGGTTGTGCACTGTCACAAATCATTACATGGTTGTTTGTTAGTAGTTAAGGTTGAATATTTTTGGAGCGATCGACCACTGAAAGGGTCAAACTGCTCATCCATGTAAAAAATATGTAAAGTCCTCTCCAAGCGAGAGTCAAACTAGTTAGCTAGTTAGTCGCCATTAGCAAATAAATTCTGTAAACCCTGTTCTGAATTTAATATAAGTTATATATCTATATGTGCATATATGTCTCTATGTTCATGAGTGGTTTATTGATTGAAGCGCAACCCCTGATTGCTGAGAGGGCCCCTCAACAACTAGCGGTCTCCCATTTCTGTGTGTTTTCATTATTTCTCTTTTTGCAGCTAAGTAATTTTCATTTCCAGTTTATGTATGTAGTTTGATTCTCCTGTAAGTTGATGTTGTTTATTTCCTTGTTTCTTGTAACGTGTGTTTGTCATGAGTAATATAAATTTTACTGTGCTGTCAATATAGTTTACATTTCCAGGATTGAAAGTGGCCGGTCGGGCATAGACATTTCCAGTTTTCTTTTCAAGCCTGTTTCCTAGTTTTATACTTGCAATCAGATAGATTTTAATTAGTTTAATATCTTAGGCTCAGTTCATAGCTAGATTCAGTTCTGTCAATTCCTGTTTAGCTATAGATTAACTTTAGTTATATTTTGGTTTGTCTCATTACACAATAGGAAGTAATTTCCTTTTTTAGCCGTAGGTTAGCACAAGTTATTCTTCTATTATTTCAATTATTAAATAAGTTTAATTACTATCTTTTATGTGTTTCATCCTCATGTGTATGAATCAGCTAATGTTAAGATCATTCAGGTCATTTATTTCTTAATTCATGCTGATTTTCTCCATCCAGACTGTCATTCGGACTGTCTGTTCATACTTTCATTCAGACCTTCATTCAGCCTTTAATATTTCTTGTAATGTTTTATGATTGTTTAAAGTTCGGTTCTCTTGGCTTTTGAATTATGTTATGTTCTGTAATGAAACAATAGTCATATATATACTTAGGACCCTAGTCTAAACCACTTAAAATATCAATCAAGTTCCATAATCATTCCTATCTTTCAATTCCTTTTATCTAAGTATGTTTTTAATTGTGTTCCTTTTTGTCTTTGATTTCTTAATTGATCCTTGTTTTAAAATTTACCAAGTGCATTCCTAGTTTAGTTTACTTCGTTCGTATTTAGATTGAATTTAGAATTAAACTTGTTAATTTTATTCTTTAGAAAGTACATTAATAGTTTGATCATCATTTCTAGCATAGGATTTATTGTCATTATTCTATAGTTACTGAAAAAATTCATAGAATAGGATTTGATTTAAAGATAGGACATCTTTATTAAGTTTTCTACTTTCTTCTTTATTAAGTTTTCTTCTTGTTTCTAAATTATATTTTCCTTACATTTGTTTCATGCAGGAATAGTATACTTTTAACTTCAAGTGGGTACATTAAAAGAGTCTCATTTCTTAATTCATAGATTGGTTGTTAATAACATCTTTTTCAATTAGAGTCATTTGCTTATGGATTAAATCACAATGTTTACTATCACTTGCAATTGGACACTCAGTTTACATCTATTTGTAGAAGTTAAATTAGATTTAATTTAATTTAGTATCTTTATTTCTTTTGAAATCCATTTTGATACACCTCCTTCTCCAGTTCCGATCACAATGAATGCATATCCTCAGAACCCTCAAGGAGAGTGGAACTAGATAATTTAGTTTAAATTATTATTTATTTGCATGCATAGTTTAATTATTGAAATTCTTAAGCATATTCAGTAGTTGTAAACTTGTCTCCGATTTCTTGTATAGTTAGTTTTTGAATTTTTTTTCAACCTTTCTAATTCATATCTTAAGAAGCGGAATAATTAATTAATAGATTTAATTATAAAGGGTAGTTTAATTTCTTAGGATAATATTGTGTGTGTGTGTGTGTGTGTGTGTGTATATATATATATATTGTGTTTATACAGTAGAGTAGTATAGATCGATACTGCTCTAATCTAGTAGTCTTGTCCCAGTCTAATTACCTTAGTAGTTGAATTTTTGGAGTTTGACTCGGTTTTTCATTTTGAAAGATATTTTGATATTTTCTTTGTTAAAATATTTCCATGACACCTTAGGTACCCTTCTACCTTCACATATATTTTGTGTCAACTCTAAGTTTACAAACCTTGGTCTATAATTAAATATTTGGTGAATTAATGAAGACAATAAAAAACCCAACATTTTTGCATTATTGATGGGGAGTTGTTTTGTAAGGTAGAATAGATAAAAATCCCTTATAAAGTTTAGTAATACGCTGGCAGTGGGGGAATGGTAAGACGAGGCAAGAACCTGTGCATCTGTTATAATAGGTGCCCCTAAATCCAACAGTAATAGTAGTATCATAGGTTTTCATTTAGTTTATATTTTCATGAACAGACCTAGAGATTCGAAAGGTAGATACGTTAGAACCAATTCTCAAAATTTTGTTAAAATTCCTACTAACCTTTACGAGGGGCGTAACACCCCAACCACTAACTCAGCGGAAAGGTATCATAGAACACACGTAGGAAGTAGTTCTACTTGGAAACCTAAATATTTTATAGGAAAATCCATAGAAGGTAAAGAAATCCTAGCAGGGAATTCGAAGGATCCCATTCCTAAGGAATTTTTAGAGGGACAGCCTTTGGAAGCCCTCAATCCTCCACTAGTGCAAAAACCTAAGGATACAACCTTCTCATTAGTGTGGGATCCAAACTTCATCAATTTCATTGATCTTGCTCAGGTACAAGCTCTCTTTGGCAGCTCAACTAATACACTTATCTCACAAATTGAGACATCCACAATAGAACCTACCATTCATGTAGAACCTAATAAAGATACAGTTGAAAACTTCTCTTATCAGAGGAATACCTCCCCTGAAAAATAACGTTGGAATGCCCCATTATCACCTTGAAAGGAACCTCCTAGGTACACTCTCTTTAAAAATTGAATCTACCTAGAGAGACAGGGAGAAAATGAAGATCATGACGAGGTTAGAAATGACAGAGAATAAGGAGAAAATTGAACTAAGGGTACCTTTGGATTTCCTATTTTAGACACTACACGGGATGTAAATATGAAGAATATACCTCCTTCCTCCTTACCTAGTTTCTATGGGAAAAGTAATGAAGACCCGGACACATTTTTGTTCGAGTTTGACATTCTTTGTAGAATTTATAACTATCTACAAGATGCTCATAAACTGAAACTTTTTCCTACCACACTGAAATATTTTTCTTTAATATGGTTCATGGGATTAGGAGAGTATAGTATCAAAACTTGGGAAGATATGAAAACCACATTCTTGTGAAAATATCAAGAGTATTGCAAACGTAGAGACTCTCGAAATGATATCTTTAAGATACAACAACTTGAAGACGATAGCTTAGAATATTATCTCAAAAGCTTTATTTATACATTACACAAATCTAAATATAATGATATTTGAGAAGATGCAGTATGAACACTCTTCATTAAAGGGATCTCAAAAGACCTGGTAGAAAAACTTAATCTCATGGCATATGGCGATATCTCTCACAAACCTTTTGCACAAATTCGTGAGATGTGTAGAAATTACTCTAGAAGCAGGGGGGAATCTTGGAGAAATATTCGACAGAACTACAATAGGAATATAAAAGGAAACACCTCCAATTCTGGAGGAGTCATAAGGATAGAATTAGGGAACCTATTAGAAAACTTCAAAACTGATATTCAAGGAGCAATGAGTTCCCAACTAGATGAGTTACAATCCAAGAAGAGGCAAGAGGAAGAGTGTGAAGCAATGAGCATTTTATCTCCAATATGTAGGAATAAGCACCCCCAAAGGGAGTGCCCCTTGAACAATATCTCTATTTGTCACATCTGTATGGATGATCATACAACAGAAAACTACCCATCACTTCTTGGGTTACACGCCATATATAAAAGTGGGAACATTGGTGAAACATCTAGGAGTCCTCCTTGGAAACCAAGAGAACAACTACCATATCATAATTTGTCACCATAGCCCCCACCCTATTATCATCCCTACCAACCACCTCAACAATGGAACAATTCAAGTTGGCAGAATTTGCCACCCTAGTATCCTCCTCCTCCTCATTTTACTCGGCATCAATATTGGCCACAGGGATGGAGAGGACAAGCATATCCCCAGTCACTTCCTATCTCTGTACCTAATCATCCTTATCGTCAACATTGAGCCAATACCCAACAATTTTTGCTCAGGTTTGTGCCTCCAGTTCCCCTTATTGCACAACAACCTCATAATTTCCAGAATACAAATCCCCCATGATATACATTGTTACCTGCACAATCAATACCTAACCCAAACAATAAGCCAACTCAAGCTCTCAACAACATTGAGTTACAAACTCTTCCATTCTATGTTATTTCGATTATACATGTGCACGAGATTTAATTACGATGTGGAAGAGTTGTAAATGACAAACCCAAGTCATCAGTTGTCATTCGTGAGAAAAATGAAGAAGAAGAAGATTCTAATGAAGTAATTAATGATGTTATTTTGTAGGATGTGGATATTCAAAAGGTTCCAGAACATAACCATCCTCAGCAAGAACCAACTCAGGAGCAAAGAAAACCTCCATTTCGGGAACAAATAATAATAGAAAAAGTTGTAATTCATCCCAAGTATGACATTTTAAATGAACTAAAAATATATGAGCCAAAATTCCTCTATTACAGGCTATTAAGGATATACCAATTTACAGCAAGGTAATAAAGGAACTATGCATTAAACGCCTAGGTAAGAAACATAAATACCCCCTCACGATTCATGTTATAGGAGAAATGTCTGAGTGTAAGACAGACTAGTCTCGGGTTGCAAAATATACAAATCCAGGGAGCCCAGTGGTAACTATTATTGTAAATAATGTTTCCATAGACAATACATTTATTGATTTAGGATCTGCTATTAATATTATGACCATCACAGTCTTCAAATTTTTACAGTTGGGACAATTTCTCCGTCCGAAGCCTTCAATCCTAGAACTAGCAGACCGTACCATAATAAAACCTGCTGGAGTGTTGGATGATATTCTTGTATCAATGGCTTCATGGGAATACCCCGTTGACTTTATGGTCATAGAGTCAAAGGATACTTCCAAAGGACATCCTATTATTCTGGGAAAACCATGGTTATCCACTGCTAATGCCTTTATAGGATGTAGGGATGGGGAAATGACCATTTTGAGCGGCTGTCCACACAGAGACTTGTTTTATAGCCCCCAGCACAACCAACAACTAAAAATTTGTGGTGGTTAGACTATTCTTTTGGGGATTGGAACTTTGATGACCTTTCCCTTCCTAGTGATTACTCCTGGGCACTTTAGGAGCAGACTACTGAGAATGTGTTAAACCAGTTTTTTTCCTCATCTTGTATAGATTTTCCTCAGTCTTTTGCTTAATTCGATCAAATTTTTGGAGATGAGTTTCAAGAAAATATGATCCTCTCTACACTTGTGGAGACAACATGTGTCTTTGTAATTCAAGAGCATACAGGACCCTATACCATACCTTGTGAAGTTGGTCCTGAAATGTTTTTACATATAAACCTAGGGTTAAGTGAAAACCAACAAGAGTAGTTGCTCAAGGTCCTTAATAAAAAGTGGGAACATTTGCATGGGAATACAATGATATGAAGGGTATACACCCTAACACTTGTATCCACCATATTTACATGGATTCAAAAATACCACCAGTAAGGCAACCACATAGGAGGATGAATCCTGCTTTGAAGGACACAGTTAAAGAAGAGTTACAGAAACTCCTCAAAGCTAGTTTCATCTACCCAATATCAGGTAGTAAAGGGGTGTCTCCTCTAGTGGTAGTCCCAAATAAATTCACGGGGAAATGGCATATTTGTGTTGATTTCCGAGAGCTAAATAAGGCTACTCTTAAAGACTAGTTTTTGTTTCCCTTTATTGATCAAGTGCTAGATACCCTGTTTGGCAAACAATACTTTTTCCTTTCTTGACGGGTGTAGTGGATATGATCAAATTTTTATAGCACCTGAGGATCAGGATAAGACTACTTTTACATGCCCTTGGGGGACATATGCCTATATATTTTTTCCATTTGGATTATGTAACACACCTGCCACTTTTCAACATGCAATTTTAGGAATTTTTGTTGATCTTATACATGACTGCATAGAGGTGTACATGGATGATTTTACACCTTATGGTAATACCTTTCAATAGGCTCTTGATAATCTTGAGAAGGTCTTGGTCCGATGTCAAGAAACATGCCTAGCCCTTAGCCACGAAAAATGAAAATGTTATTAACAGAAGGTATAGTCTTGGGGCATCATGTCTCTTCACAAGGAATCAAGGTATACCTTGCTAAAATATAAGTAATTGTTGGTATTCCCTCTCCAAAAACTCAAAATGAGGTAAGGAGCTTTCTTAGGCATGAAGGCTACTATCATCATTTTATTGAAAATTTTACTAAGATAGCCGCACCAATGTTTAAAATGCTCACGAAGGATGTAGAATTCCAATGGATTGAATGTTGTCAAAGTGCTTTTGAGGTCTTAAAGGATAAGTTATCAGTGGCACCAATACTTAGGGGTCCTGATTGGTCCCTTCCCTTCCATATATCCACTGATGCTTTTGACTTGGCCATAGGAGGAGTCCTAGGTCAAAAGGAAGGCCGCTCATCTTATGCCATCTACTTTGTTAGCAAGAATTTGACTCCTGCTGAATTGAATTACACTGTTACTGAAAAAGAGTTTATGGTAGTAGTCTACTCTATCAATAAATTTCATAATTACATCACATGATATGAAGTTTTTGTGCATACGAACCACTCTTCCATTATATTTCTAATGAACAAACCAATTACCAATGGAAGGGTAACCTGGTGGATTCTTCTATTACAAGTGTTCAACATCACTGTCATTGATCGACCTGGTAGAGAGAATTTGGTAGCATATTTCCTC
This sequence comes from Pseudotsuga menziesii, assembly GCA_001517045.1. Classification (NCBI taxonomy): domain Eukaryota; kingdom Viridiplantae; phylum Streptophyta; class Pinopsida; order Pinales; family Pinaceae; genus Pseudotsuga; species Pseudotsuga menziesii. The sequence continues at coordinate 25,364 of LPNX010698244.1, forward strand.
TCTCGTATCAAATATGATGATGGTTCTAAACCCATTGATAATACTTTCCCTGATGAATATCTATTTTTTGTGTCTTTTCAAACTCCTTGGTTTGTAGACATTGCTAATTATTTAGCAACTAGGAAGTTACCAAACCACTTGTCCCCACACGAGAAACATCGCATTATAGTTCAAAGTTCTAACTACTCTTGGGTTGACAATGACCTCTTTCATACTAGTCCAAATCCTATTATCAGACGATGCGTACGATAGGATGAGATGACAGAAATTCTCCATGCATGCCATGATGGGCCATGTGGAGGACACTTTTTGGATAAGTGGACTGTCACATGCCCCAATTTGCAAAAACATTTTATGTTTTGAGAAACATTAAGTTAAATTTTATGTTAAAGTTTGTAATTAATGACCAAGTGGGGTCAAGGATAATTTAATGTAATTGCTGAATGTTTTATTAATAAATAAATGAAAGATGAGACAACATATTAGGGACGTTGTTAAATGAGTGTTTTACCAGTCACTTGATGGAGAAGGCTAGGTTGAGAGTAGATTGACACTTGGCAGCATCCTCAAACTACTTCTAGCTGTTGGAGGTGGCAACTTCCCTATTTTTGTGGTCATGTTCCCCAAGAAAATGGAACAAGAGCAGGTGGCTCATTAAGTAAAAACTGACCCAAAATACCTAGGAATGCTAATAAAACTTCCCATTGAAGACAACTGAGGCTGCTCATTTTTGGATTTGTGAACATTCTGAGTGAATGAAGTGCACAAGAGAATTTGATGGAGCGGACTAACTAAAGTATGTTTTGAGTGGAAAAGTGCTGAAGACCTGAACTAGTGTAGTTATTCTAAGCTGAGTTCATATTGATGCATGCAGAACTAACTTATTACTGAACACTCAGTGGAGTTGCAGAGGATTCCTAGACTACATCTCTCACCCAATACTTCTACCAGGTTGACCAGGAGACAAGCTCAGGGGTCCTGAGAATTGCAGTCCAGCTTTTCTCCAAGAGTTGGTTGGGAGGAACAGGTTCCTTAAGCTATTGTCACCTCATCTATATTCTAGGTTCTACTTGTTTTATTCAACTATCTAAGTATTTACTATTCTCTAGAAAGTTTATGTTTAAGTAAAAATATTGTTATGCTTATGTTCCTACTGCTGCTAGGGTTAGTTAGGAGAAATGTATATGCTGTGAAAAGTTTGTAAGTTTTGAGCTAGTTAAATTAGGGTAAATGATTAGAGTAATTTATGATTTAATTAATAGATAGAAAGAAATTACCTAAAATGTATTTTTCCACATCTTTTATAAGGCAGTACTCTAGTACAGTAGGTTAGTTTAATTTTAGATAAAGAATTCGAATGAAGTATGTATGCATATGAAATTGTTAACTTTTACAATTTCATAAGTATAAGTTGTGTGTATGCTTTCTTTTATACCGTTCATTTAGTAAGAGTACTTGAACTAAATAACTTGAAACAGTTAGTAAAGAGCTAAGGGTATTAAACATTAGTTTGTGTAATGATTTACACAGTAAATCAAAATTATTATTTGAAATATAATATTTTAATAATTATCAGATCATATATAAGCAGGGAATTAACATAACTAAGTTTAACTTTAAAAAAAAATAGTTTACAAGGTTAAACATATACCAAAATAATTCATTTAAGTGAAAATGCAAACTAGGGTTAACTAAGAATGAAATACTAGCTCTGTAATTATCTAAAGAGGAATTAGGGTTTGTAAAATAACTTATTTAAAAGAAATATTCTTTTCATAATTAAATGAATTCAAAATCTATCTACTCTAATCTTTACAACCATAAGCATCAATTAGATGTCTGTATGGAGTTACATACTTTATCTATGAATAATTATAAAAAATTAAAAACCTAGCAGTATATTTTCACTCTCAAAGATTACAGAAAAGAATTAAGATAGACAACTAATATCTTCCCTCTATTCTATTTACTACAGGTATCATTACTGATTTAATAACTAAGTTACTATCTAAAAACCCCAACAGTCAGAAACTCTCAGGATTTAATTTACTTTAAAGAAAAACAAAATAACCAGGAATTTACTTAATCCCAAAACCTTTAAAAAGTTAAAACACAATAAGAATAGTTAAGTAACCAATATATATATATATATATAAATATATTATCAAAATAGAGTTACAGTCAACCAGCTCCTAACTGTAAGTAATATTTAAAGACCAAAAAATTACTTAAATAGTTACGGCCTTATGGGATTTTTACATTACAAGTCAAGGCTTAAAAGCTTGTTTCAAAAAGTATTATCACTACGAACATAATTCACAATAGACAAAAAAATTATGTCGAATGAGAAAGACCTATCCAAACATTGCTAAAATAGCCACTAGGGATTCTTAAATTTTCTTGAACAATCATCAAGTAATGGCCCCTAGCTTGTCCAAGCTTTTACAGTACAACACATCATGATCGAGTTGAAGGACCATTACACATACGAACTCCATCAACAATTTTTTCAGCACTATAAACCACTATAGGAGAACCTTAGTGAAACCAAGGCTTACCCGAAAATCGTTTTGGTGGAGTCCTTTCCTTTACATCCTCCAACCATGGTTTATCCTTAGACTGCAGCCTGCAAAAGGGTTTGAGCACGAAAACAAGAGTTAATATTATACCATAGTTAAAAATGAAAGAAATTAACTGAACAATGAATTAATGTTTTTAATAGATAAAAATGTTCATACCTAGTTCGATTTTGCCGAAGAAATGTTCTAATCAAACCCTAGCCACCTTTTGCGAAGACAACGAGCTTCAGGAAGGCTCTGTCAAGAAGCTTATGGGAACACAATGCTCACTTCCAAACTCTCAGCTACCTCTCAAAGAACGACGAGCTTCTATAAAGCTCTGATAGAAGATAAATGCGACATATAAAGCTCAAGACTAAAAACTGAAACCATGACGGGAAAAACAAATGCCACCCGAGAGCTAAGCAGTAAAACAGTAAACCCTAATCAGTAAGACCACACTACGATAATGCTAGAGCCATGATCATCTCTTAAACTGACTAAGATACCAAAGAGAAAATATCAGTACTTGCAGAGGCAGAGTTATGGCAGATGCATCGTTGTTTAGATCCAGGAAATGGCGAGAAGAGAAGTGCAGTTACAAAACCAGAGCAAGCATCTGAATTTACCTCTACACAAAGAAGACAGATTGTCAATAGAGAGGTTTATACAATGGGCTAACAAAGAGGTTGAGCACCCATGAGCCTATGGCCACTCTTCCAGAGCAAGATAAAAACTTAGGTAAAGGTGGGATTTTAGGGTTTAGAGAGTCTTTATAACAAAGCTTCAAAGTCAAAACCCCATCGAATATGATTTGAACATGTAGCACCAAATATTTTTGCAAAGGATGGGTTCAACGCTATAGTTCAAACCCCTCGTTTAAACCTGCACATAATATTGTATAAAAGTCAAAACCTTATGGTAATTTTTTCCTTGGTTTCATTATCTTTGTGTTGGATTTTGTTTGTTTAAACCAAAGTCAATAGTTTGAGAGGTATTCATGAAACTAGGGTCTTAAACATAACTTAAAACCTTAACGAATGTATAAGAAAGCTTATACATGTTCATGTTCTCTCTCATTTTAAATAATGTTAGTATTTGATTCTATGAAGATACAAAAACAATGGAGAATGAACCAATAATATGTAAATATTTGTAACTATAGAGATTATCTAGCTAGGACTTAGTGTAGTCATTGATTTACGAATACTAGTATTTGCTTTGTTAATAAAACTCATATGAAATGAGATTTCCATATAAAAGAAAATACTTAGTTTAAAGAATAACATTGGAATAGATTATTTCAAGTTTTGGAAAGGACTTGAATAGTTATAATAGTCCTATTTACCAAATACTAACGTTAATGTGTGGTTTTTGGTTGAAATCATTTTTATCACTTCAAATAGTTTATATATCTTTTAGGTTATTATACTCTTAATGGCAGAAAGAGATTTGTCCACAAGATGCATCTTCTAGAATTACATATAAGTTTTTAACTGAAAACACAAAATGAAAGTTAATTGAACAAGTTTTGTGATGGTAAGCATAACTGAACTAAATCTAGTTTATTACAATATTATTATAACTAACAATTGTGCAGGTTTCTAACAATAAAAGATTAACAATACCTCTTACTTGGTTCAAGCTGCAAAACAAACAATTTAACTAGCATTTTTATTCTATGCTAGTTGAATGATAATCTTGATATGGAAATACTGGTAACAAAGTTTTTTACCTGTATAGAACCTGTAAAAGAAGCATCACTTCACTACATTAGCTGTAAGCAAAGTAAGCCCCGATCTCAACTAAAGTTCTTTCCTACTTGTCATAAGACAGTAAAAACATACTTAGTATCAGGTTTAGATATAGTTTTCTTTTCCTGTCATTTTAAAACATTAACTTTTAAATTCAACATCCTTAACATGGTACTATGAAAATAAACAAATAATTTATGCATAACTAGAGATTTACAAATATTCAGTTCTAGATACTACTGTTTAAAATAACTATTAGCAGTTATTGGTTCTTAGGCAGTGACGACTATGAACATTTTATGTTACATGAAAAATTTTAAATTTTTACGAATTTTTGGGTTATTACACGGACATCATACAAAGTGTTGCACTCTGGATATTACTGGCCAAGCATTTTTAAGGATGCTTCCAAGTATGTTAAAGGATGTGACAGTTTCCAAAGAATAAGTAGACCTACATCATCTAATGAGATTCCCTTACAACCTCAGATCATGATTGAACCTTTTGAGAAATGGGCTCTTGATTTTGTAGGACCAATCTCTCCCATGTACAGTAAAAATAAGTACATCCTGGTTTGCACAGAATATGTCACCAAGTGGGTAGAATCTAAAGATTTGTTTCAAGCCACAGATAAATCTGTGGTAGAATTTATATATGAAGAGATATTTACTTGGTTTGGTGTGCCTAGGGAAATTTTCACTAACCAAGGTTCTCAATTCACTTCTAGATTGATGAAAGAACTTACCACGAAATATAGTATCCGACATTGCAAGTCCTCACCTTACCATCCTCAAGCCAATGGCCAGGTATAATCAACCAACAAGGTATTAGAAGCTATCTTAACCAAAACTATTAAGTTACATCATAAGGACTGGGCTAAAAGACTCCCAGAGGCCTTGTGGGCTTATAGAATAACTTGGAGAAACACTACTGGACATACACCCTATGAGTTAGTATACGAGAAACACGTTCTTTTACCTATCGAATTCCAAGTTAATACTTTTTGTATGAATGTACAGTTAGGCATGTATTTGGAAGAAGTGCTGAAACAACGAGTTTTATAGATTAATGAGCTAGATGAGATTAGACAAGATGCACTCGAAAGAAAAATGTTAATATAGAATCAAGGGAAAAAATGGAACGATAAATTTATTAAGAAAAATCAATTTAATACTGGGGATTGGGCATTACTATTCGAATCAAGGTATACAAATTTCAAGGGAAAACTAACTACCCATTGGATGGGTCCATATGAGGTAGTTACAGATTTCGATAATGGGTCAGTAGAAATTAAGACAATTGATGGTTCACAAATTTTCTTTGTTGTAAATGGACATAGACTTAGACTTTATCATCAACCAATATCCAAACAATATTTTCTGCAGAATATCTTACAACAAAAGGAGATGGAGATGGTTGAAGAGGAAGTCATTCCTCCTCCTCCTGATCCTTAAATTATTATTGGGTTGCCATCATTTGAATATAAATGTAGATATGTGTTTGATTTTTCAAATATATAAAATTCATTTCTAACAATATGACTGCATTTATACAAGGGATTAATTCCCATGATCACCCTATGGAATTTTGTCAATTAAAACAGGAAGACTCTTTTCCTTTCCCTAATTTTGATAAATTTTATATATGTTTTTGTTATGAATAAATATGAATCATCTAACAAGTGGTTTTGGAGTTTGATTACAAGTACCTCATCTCTATAAGCAGCTCATGAAATATTATCAGAAAAGGGAAGTACTCTAAAAACACTCATAATGTATCCTAACTCTATCTCTTTTTGGCTATTGTTGAAAATTGAAATTTATAGTGAAAAGTTAAAGTGTTCTTTATATCATTCCCGACCACTTTCTTCTATGATTCTTTATGCTTTTATAAATGGTATTTTGATTCAAACATGCACATTTTTTATTTATCATTAGAACAGTTACTTAATACCTACTCTAATCATCATGTTCTTCAAAATTCTATCTTACACCTATGGACTACTAGTTCATCCTACACTCATTATCAAAACTTGTCTCTTAAGTATTTTTGAGGTAACTCAAGAGTAAGTGAAATTTCTGCTTGTGGAGAACATTACTGATATTTTATGAAGAAGATGACTAAGAGGTCAAAGAACATCTTTAAGTTATTATCTTTTGACATGATCTATAATTTAGGCCACTATGAAAAAGTTACTTATAAACTTCACTCTCAAAATCTGAATTATGTGTTTAGCAGGCTTAACACGCTCTAGTATCAACTAGCTTCCACCTACTAAAATCATTATACAAAGTAAACCCGTCGGGGTATTGAACAGGCTCGCTGGCAGCAGGTCCATGCTAAGTAACATTTTAAACTCGGAAGCTTAGTAAATGCAAGTAAACCTGTCAAAGTACTAAACAAGCTCACTGGCAGCGTGGCTATGCTTGCATGGTACCAAGATAAACCCATCGGGGTACTGAACAAGCCTGCTAGCAGCGGGGCAATATCAGGTAAAATAGATCTGGTTAATGCATCACTATGCACATGGCTAATCTATAAAAATAAAAATAAAAACATATATATACAAATACATGTTTAGGCCAATTATTTATAATATCATTAGAGAATAGCTGTAAGTTGGATTTGGACCCGATCATCTAATTAAACCAATGCCTAGGATATGATTATCCTAGAAATGGGATCCATAACTATAGAAATCTCACAAGCTCCACAGTGAACTTAAAATATTCTTTGGATGACAAGAAATCCTTAAAATGAGGCATGGATGACTAGTTTTTACTATGGAATTTTTTGCATCAATTATACTATCATTATTTGTATGGTCTTCCTACACACTGTTATTTTTTTTATGAAAGTACATATCTGAATCATCTCCATTTACTACTTAGTATTTCTTTTTCTTACGAAAGTAATAGCAGCATGATAGAACTTTTTGTTAAACTATTTCAAAATCAATCAGTTTTTTTTTAATGGCTTGAGGACATGCCATATTTTTGGTTTGGGGGAAGATTAGATTGTCTTTATTTTCTGATTATTTATAAAAAAAAGGTTCATTTATCTCTGACAAATGATAGGTGTTTCAGGATAATGTAAATAGCGGAACTTGGTTCTAATCTTTAATGAATGAAGAAGAGCACAACTGAAGGTTTAATAGATTTGTTTTACATAATCCTTTTGTGTGCTGGTAGCCTAGAAAATTCACTGCATAATTAGCAACAACCAGATCCAGCAAAGTGTAGTTTTGAATAGAAGTACCATATGAAGGATCATAGGAAGGGTCGAATGTCGGTCCGAATGGAATGCCAAATGATGATCCAAATGAAAATTATAACATTATAGCGACATGATGTCAAAATGTCAATTTAATTTAATTTTCATGGGAAAAGAGTTTAATTAGCTAAATCATACCCATAATCATTAGGTCTCATTCACATGCTTACAAAAGCATTATGATTTCATTAGGACTCACCTCGACCTATGATTTTGATTATGATTTCGATATGATATGATATCGTTTAACTCTATATTGATATGATATGATTTTAGGATCTTTTCAATTATCATTTCCCTTACCCTCTCATCAAATCGCATGCGGAAATCGTCAAGTGTCCTATCATCCTATTGATTAGAATTATTATGGTTTTAAATGCATTTTTATGGATTCCGTAATGAATAAATCATTCAACCTGTTCAAAGTTTACTTTGGAAATGGTTGAATATATCATAACCTTACGAATCACCAATGCACGTGTCCTTATGATGGCACACAATTCAATATATTTGCATGATAGCATGATCGTTCGAACGTGCTAAATATTTGTACATGATCGTTCAATCATTCAAATAGATCACGTCTTAAACTGACGCCTGTGTGAATTTCATTTCATTATGTTTTCCCTCATCTCTCCTAAGTCTCTCAAGCTGAGTTTCTTGCAATCTCTTGCAACCCTCTATATCCATTTCCATTCCTTGACCTTTGTTTAACAATGTCAATCTGCTATGAGCCTGGTAGTTACCAGGACTTGCTTCATCTCCCTGAGTTCAAAACGTCCTGTGAAATGTTTCTTTGCACAGGATGGGGTCCATTCCTTCATCTTCTTGATGGAAACGACGACAAGATATCACTACTGTTTGCTAAAGGATTCGATGGAAAAATGGGTAAGGTTGGCCCTCTCATATTTTCTGTGACTGAGGAGTCTATCGTGTTTTTCACCAAACTACCTAGGGAAGGTGCTTGTTGGCACAAGCACCTCTTTCTTTCATGGACGACTCACGAATTCTCTCTTAGGGTCGAATATCAACATGTTACAGGTACAAAAGGGTTCCACATGGAGTGGATTAAGCCCGGATACCATGAGCCCTTGACTGTCAATATCTGGTTGATCACCTGCGAGGCTAAGTATACCATTTTTAAAGCTTGTCACCTGAGATTGTTGGTACATTTTGTTAATAATCAAGCCATAAATTCCCCATTTTATTTGCTGAAGGGCCTAGAGAAAATGTCTAGCCAGGTTAGGAAAAATACCATTAATCCCTCTGGTAGCTTATATCACCACTGTCTTATTAAAATTTTAATCAGTCATCAGTTGAGAGTAAAGGGGAAAACTTGGGATAGTTTTGTGTTTGAAGTATTGAACCCCCATTTGGTCAAGAAACCCCTTACCAAAACCCTTGACTCTTGGAAGTGTCTTCGGTATACCCGTGACTGGGAATCCAGTCAGACCCATTACATAGAAAATAAGAGCCCAAAAATTATGCATATTGACGAAGATACGCCGGAATCAATCCCACCTCCCCATTCACCTACCCCTGTCAACCTTGTGTCCACTGAATTTCTACCTTTTCTGCAAATTCGAACTAGGAGCAAGAAGGCAAAGTCCGTTCAAATCACTGTTCAGCCTGTCGTTTAGACTGATCATCCAAATTGTATGGTCGAAGTGGGTGGACTCATTTCTGACTTGCCCCTTTTTACATTGGCCGGTGTCTCAGACAAACTACTCAAGGATGCTTCTCTTGAGACCACTTCTCCATTTGCTTAAGGTAAGGGTTCTAAAAAACAAATTCCCTCCATTGACCTTGAGACACCATCTAGAGAATTGATTCTGCCTCAAGATTCCAAGCGCCCCGTAGAACCATTTACTCCTCATCAGCTGACAGTAGACCAACTAACTCAAGAATTGGCACGGTAAGCAAGTCGAAATCAAGAATATGCCAAGATAATTGCTAATCTTTGCCAAGAGAACAAGGAGCTACGTATACAAGTCAAGGCCATTGAGGACCTTAACAAGGCCATAACCTCTTCGCATGACTCTCTTCAGGAGAGGCACACTATTTTAAAGGTACATGCCAGGAAATTGAAATTGAAATTTCCCATTTCCTCTGCTAAGTCGAAGGCAGCTACTAACGCAGCTCAACCTTCTTCCTAAACTTCATTCTTATTTTGCTCAGTGTTTTGATCCCAATTTTCTCACTATTCTTGTCTGTTAATTTACTCTTTTGGAATCACTTTTTTCACCTCTTGGTATACTTTTTGTCATTCAACTTATCATTCAATCCCATGTACGAACGTATTTGAGTTTTATGCAAGTCTTGGCTGATTTTCTTTATTTCATGATTTTATTTGAATTATGTGATATTTGTAAAATGTTCTTGATACATAGACTTACTTTGCATATTATGGTTTCCAAATGAGCCTCCATGTGGACACACACCCACTCTAAACATGCACAAATCACATCCAGCTCGCCATACAGCCCTCCGATCAATCTGCACTCTGTTAGTTGGAATATTCTCAAACGTTTAAAGCATAGAATAGTTTTTCATTGTTCTATTGTCGTTGCGTCCTACTTCTATGATGGTATTCACTCTATAAGGCTCGATATCCTTCCCTCTCCATTTGAAACCATGCTTCATGCCCATGTCAACAAATATCCATACGCCCGTAGCCTGCGCGAGGAGAACCGACACGCAAAGGATCAGGTAGATGGCTATGTGCTGTCACAAATCGTTACATGGTTGTTTTTTAGTTGTTAAGGTTGACTATTTTTGGATAGATCGACCATTGAAAGGGTCAACCTTCTCATCCATGTAAAAACTGTATAAAGTCCTCTCCAAGCGAGAGTCAAACTAGTTAGGTAATTAGTCGCCATTAGCAAAGAAATTATGTAAACGTTGTTTCGAATTTTATCTCCAGCTCTGCATATATTTCTCTGTGTTCGTTAGTGGTTGATTGATTGATGCACAACCCCTAATTTCTGAGAGGGCCCCTCAACAACCATCAGTGTCCCATTTCTATGTGTTTTCATTAATTCCCTTTTTGCAGCTAAGTAATTTGCATTTCCAGTTTCTGTATGTAGTTTGATTCTCCTGTAAGTTGATGTTGTTTATTTCGTTGTTTCTTGTAACATGTTTTTACCATGAGTAATGTAATTTATACTGTGCTTTCAATATAGTTTACATTTCCAGGATTGAAAGTGGCTAGTCATGCATAGTCATTTCCAGTTTTCTTTTCGAGCTTGTTTCCTAGTTTTATACTTGCAATCAGATAGAGTTTAATTAGTTTAATATATTAGGCTTAGTTCATAGCTAGATTCAACTCTGTCAATTCTTATTTAGCTGTAGATTAACATCAGTTATATTTTAGTTTGTCTCATTACACAATAGGAATTAATTTCCCTTTTAGCCATAGGTTAGCACAAGTTATTCTTCTGTTATTTCAATTATTAAATAAGTTTAATTACTGTCTTTTCTGCATTTCATTCTCATGTGCATAAATCAGCTGACGTTAAGATCATTCAGTTCATTTAGTTAATTATGTCATTTTTTTCCATCCGGACTGTCATTCAGACCGTCTGTTCATACTGTCATTCAGACCTTCATTCAGCCTTTAATATTTCCCATTCTATTTTATGATTGTTTAAAGTTCGATTCTCTTAGCTTTTGAATTATGTTATGTTCGGTAATGAAACAGTAGACATATATATATTTAGGACCCTAGTCTAAACCACTTAAAATATCGATCAAGTTCCATAATCATTCCTATCTTTCACTTCCTTCCTATCTTAGTATGTTTTGAATTGTGTTCCTTTTTGTCTCTAATTTCTTAATTGATCCTTGTTTTAGAATTTACCAAGTGCATTCATATTTTAGTTTACTTTGTTCGTATTTAGATTGAATTTAGAATTAAACTTGTTAATTTTATTCTTTAGAAAGTACAATAATAGTTTGATCGCCATTTCTACCATAGGATTTGTTCTCAATATTCTCTAGTTATTGAAAATATTCATAGAATAGGATTTGATTTAGAGATATGACATATTTATTAACTTTTCTACTTGCTTCTTTATTAAGTTTTCTACTTGCTTCGTTATTAAGTTTTCTACTTGTTTCTAAATTATATTTTCCTTACATTTGTTTCATGCAGGAATAGTATTCTTTTAACTTCAAGTGGGTCCATTAAAAGAGTCTCATTTCTTAATTGATAGATTGCTTGTTAATAACATCTTTTTCAATTAGATTCCTTTTCTTATGGAATAAATCACAATGTTTGCTATCACTTGTAATTGGACACTCCTTAGTTTACATCTATTTGTAGAAGTTAAATTAGATTTAATTCCATTTAGTTTCTTTATTTCTTTTGAAATCCATTTTGATACACCTCCTTCTCCAATTCCGATCACAATGAATGCATATCCTCAGAACCCTTAAGGAGAGTGGAAATAGATAATTTAGTTTAAATTATTATTTATCTGCATGCATAGTTTAATTATTGAAATTCTTAAGCATATTTAGTAGTTGTAATCTTGTCTCCGATTTCTTGTATAGTTAGTTTCTGAATTTTTTTTTAGCCTTTCTAATTCATAGATTAAGAAGCAGAATAATTAATTAATAGATTTCATTATAAAAGGTAGTTTACTTTCTTAGGATAATATTGCATATATATATATATATATATATATATATGTTGTTTATAGAGTAGAGTAATATAGATCGATACTTCTCTAATCTAGTAGTTTTGTCCTAGTCTAATTACCTTAGTAGTTGAATTTTTGGAGTTTGACTCGACTTTTCATTTTGAAAGATATTTCGTTCTTTTCTTTGTTAAAATATTTCCATGACACCTTAGGTACCCTTCTACTTTGCATATATTTTGTGTCAACTCTAAGTTTACAAACCTCGACCGATAATTAAATATTTCATGAATACAATAAAACACCCAACATTTTGGCGTTGTTGACGGGGAGTTGTTCTGTAAGGTAGAATAGATAAAAATCCCTTATAAATTTTAGTAATATGCTGGTGGTGGGGGAGCGGTAAGATGAGAGGTAAGAAACTGCGTATCTGTTATAACAGTATCCCCCAAATCCAATAGTAATAGTAGTATCATAGGTTTTCATTTAGTTTAGCTTTTCATGAACATACCTAGAGATTCAAAAGGTAGATACGTTAGAACCAGTTCTCAAAAATTTGTTAAAATTCCTACTAACCTTTAAGGGGGGCATAACACCCCAACCACTAACTCAGCGGAAAGGTATCGGAGAACACACATAGGAAGTAGTTCTACTTGGAAACCTAAATATTTTTTAGGAGAATCCATAGAAGGTAAATACATCCTGGCAGGGAGTTCTAAGGATCCCATTCCCGAGGAAATTTTAGAGGTCCAGCCTTTGGAATCCCTCAATCCTCCACTAGTGCAAAAACCTAATGATACACCCTTTTCATTAGTAGGGGATCCAAACTTCGTCAATTTCATTGATCTTGCTCAGGTACAATATATTTATCTCACAAATTGGGACATCCACAGTAGAACCTACCATTCCTGTAGAACCTAATAAACACATGGATGACAACTTCTCTTATCAGAGGAATATCTCCCCTGAAAAAGAACGTAGGGACACCCCTTTATCACCTTGAAAGGAACCTCCTAGGTACACTCTCTTTAAAAATCGAATTTGCATAGAGAGATGGGGAGAAAATGAAGATCATGACGAGGTTAGAAATGATAGAGAAGAAGGAGAAAATTGACTTGAGGATACCTTCAGATTTCCTATTCTAGACACTGCACCGGATGTAAATATGAAGAATATCCCTCCTTCCTCCTTACCTACTTTCTATGGGAAAAGTAATGAAGACCCGGACACATTTTTGTTAGAGTTTGACATTCTTTGTAAAAGCTATAACTATCTACAAGATGCTTACGAACAAAAACTTTTTCTTGCCACACTAAAAGATTCTACTTTAAGATGGTTCATGGGATTAGGATAATATTATTAGAACTTAGGAAGCTATGAAAACCGCATTCTTGCAGAAATATCAAGAGTATTGCAAACCTAGAGACTCTGAGAATGATATATTTAAGATACAACAACTCAAAGACGAGAGATTACAAGATTATCTTGAAAGTTTTATTTATACATTACACAAATCTAAATATAATGATCTTTGAGAAGATACAGTACGAACACTCTTCCTTAAAGGGATCTGAGAAGACCTGGTAGAAAACATTAATCTTATGGCATCTGGTGATATCTCTCACAAACCTTTTGCACAAATTGGTGATATGTGTAGACATTACTCTATAAGTAGGGGGAAATCTTGGAGAAATCTTCGACATCCCTACAATAGGAATCTAAAAGGAAACACCTCTAGTTATGGAGGAGTCATAAGGATAGAATTAGGGAACCTATTAGAAAAATTCAAAACTGATATTCTAGGAGCAATGGGTTCCCAACTGGATGCGTTACAAGCCAAGAAGAGGCAAGAGGAAGAGCATGCGGAAATGAGAATTTTCTCTCCAAGATGCAGGACTAAGGACCCCCAAAGGGAGTTCCCCTTGAAAAGCATCTCTGTATGTCACATCTATATGGATGATCATATGACAGAAAAATTCCCATCACTTCTTGGGTTACAAGACATATATAAAAGTGGGTACATTGGTGAAACATCTAGGAGGCCTCCTTCAAAACCAAGAGACCAACCACCATATCATAATTTTTCACCACAACCACCACCCTATTATCATCCCTACCAACCACCTCAACAATGGAACACTTCAAGTTGGCAGAATTGGCCACCCCAATATCCTCCTCCTCCTCATTTTACTCAGCATCAATATTGGCCACAATAATGGAGAGGATAAGCATATCCCTAGTCACCTTCTATCTCTGTACCTAATCATCCTTATCCTCAACATCCAGCCAATACCTAGCAATTTTTTCTCGTGTTTGTGCCTCCAGTTCCCCTTATTGCACAACAATCTTATCATTTCCAAAATACAAATCCCCCACGACCTACATTGCTACCTGCACAAACGATACCTAACCCAAACGATAAGCCAACTCAAGCTCTCAACAAAATTGAGTTACAAACTCTTCCATCCTATGTTATTTCTACTATACATGTGCATGCGATCCAATTACGATCTAGAAGAGTTGTAAATGACAAACCCAAGTCATTAGTCATCATTCATGAGGAAAATGAAGAAGAAGAAGATTCCAATGAATTCATGAATGATGTTATTTTGTAGGATGTGGATATTCCAAAGGTTACAGAACATAACCATCCTTAGTAAGAACCAACCTAGGAACAAAGAACCCCTCCATTTTCAGAATGGATAATAATAGAAAAACTTGTAATTCGTCCTAAGTATGACATTTTAAATAAACTAAAAAATATCTGTGTCAAAATTCCTCTATTATAGGCTATTAAGGATATACCAATTTATAGCAATGTAATAAAGGAACTATGCATTAAACGCCTAGATAAGAAACATAAAGACCCCCTCACAATTCATGTTATAGGAGAAATGTCTGAGTGTATGACAGACCAGTCTCGGGTTGCAAAACATACAAATCCAAGGAGCCCAGTGGTAACTGTTATTGTAAATAATGTTTCCATAGACAATACACTTATCGATTTAGTATCTGCTATTAATATGATGACCACCGCAGTATTAGAATTTTTACAATTGGGTCAATTTCTCCAACCGACCCCTTCAATCCTAGAACTAGCAAACTGTACCACAGTCAAACCTGCTGGAGTGTTGGATGATATTATTGTATCAGTGGATTCATGGGAATACCCTGTTGAATTTATGGTCATAGAATCAAAGGATCCTTCCAAAGGGCATCCTATTATTCTAGGAAGACCATGGTTAACCATTGCTAATGCCTTTATAGGATGTAGGGATGAGGAAATGACCATTTCGAACGGGTTGTCCACACAGAGACTTGTTTTATATCCCCTAGCACAACCAGTAACTGAAAACTTGTGGTGGTTAGACTGTTCTTTTGGGGATGAGAAATTTGATGACCTTTCCCTTCCTAGTGATTACTCATAGGCACTTCAGGAGCAGACTACTGAGAATGTATTAAACCAGTTGTTTCCTCAAAAACTTGTATAGATTTTCCTCAGTCGTTTGCTCAATTCAATCAAATTTTTGGAGATGAGTTTCAAGAGCATACATGACCCTATACCATACCTTGTGAAGTTGGTCCTGAAATGTTTTTACATATAAATGTAGGGTTAAGTGAAAAGTAACAAGAGCAGTTGCTCAAGGTCCTTAAAAAAAAAGCGAGAACATTTGCATGGGAATACACTGATATGAAGGGTATACACCCTGAAAATTGTATCAACCATATTTACATGGATTCAAACATACCACTGGTAAGGCAGCCGCAGAGGAGGTTGAATCCTGCTTTGAAGGACATAGTTAAAGAAGAGTTACAAAAACTCCTCAAAGATGGTTTCATCTACCCAATCTCAGACAGTAAATGGGTGTCTCCTCTAGTGGTAGTCCCAAAAAAATTCATGGGGAAATGGCGTATTTGTGTTGATTTTCGAGAGCTAAATAAGGCTACTCTTAAAGACTACTTTCCTTTTCCTTTTATCGATCAAGTGCTAGATACCCTGTCTGGCAAACAATACTTTTTCCTTTCTTGTAGGGTATAGTGGACATAATCAGATTTTGATAGCACCCGAGGACCAGGATAAGACTACTTTTACATGCCCTTAGGGGACATATGCCTATATAGTTTTTCCATTTGGCTTATCTACCACACCTACCACTTTTCAACATGCAGTTTTACGAATTTTTGTTGATCTTATACATGACTACGTAGAGGTGTACATGGATGATTTTATAGCTTATGCTAATACCTTTCAAGAGACTCTTGATAATCTTGAGAAGGTCCTGATCCAATGTCAAGAACCAGACCTAGCCCTTAGCCACGAAAAATGAAAATGTTATTAATAGAAGGTATAGTATCAGGGCATCATGTCTCTTCACAAGGGATCAAGGTATACCCTGCTAAAATAGAAGTAATTGTTGGTCTTCTCTCTCCAAAAAATCAAAAGGAGGTAAGGAGATTTCTTGGCCATGAAGGCTACTATCATCATTTTATTGAAAATTTTACTAAGATAGCTGCACCAATGTTTAAACTTCTCACGAAGGATGTATAATTGCAATGGACTGAATCCTGTCAAAGTGTTTTTGAGGTCTTAAAGGATAAGTTGTCAGTGGCAGCAATACTTAGGGGTATTGATTGGTCCCTTCCCTTCCATATATCCACTGATGCTTCTGACTTGGCCATAGGAGGAGTCCTAGGTCAAAAGGAAGGCCAAGCATCTTATGCCATCTACTTTGTTAGCAAGAATTTGACTCCTGTCGAACTGAATTACACTATTACTGAAAAAGAGTTTCTAGTAGTAATCTACTCTATCAATAAATTTTTTCATTACATCACATGATATGAATTTTTTGTGCATACGGACCAATTTTCCATTATATTTCTAATGAACAATCCAATTACCAATGGCAAGGTAACTCGATGGCTTATTCTATTACAAGAGTTCAACATCACTGTCATTGATTGACCTGGTAGAGAGAATTTGGTAGCAGATTTCCTCTCTCATATCCAACATGACAACGGTGCTAAACCCATTGATGATACTTTCCCTGGCGAACATCTATTTGATGTGTCTTTTCAAACTCCTTGGTTTGTAGACATTTCTAATTGTTTATCGACTGGGAGGTTACCAAACCACTTGTCACCACACAAGAAACATCACATTATAGTTCAAAGTTCTAACTACTCTTGGGTTGACAATGACCTATTTCATACTGGTCCAGATCTTATTATCAGACGATGTGTACGAGAGGATGAGATGATAGAAATTCTCCATGCATGCCATGATGGGCCATGTGGAAGACACTTTTCGGATAAGTGGACAACATACAAAGTGTTGCACTTTGGATATTACTGGCCAAGCATTTTTAAGGATGCTTCCAAGTATGTTAAAGGATGTGATAGTTGCCAGAGAATAGGTAGACCTACATCATCTAATGAGATGCCCTTAAAACCTCAGATCATGATTGAAGATTTTGAGAAATGGGCTCTTTATTTTGTAGGACCAATCTCTCCTATGTACCACAAAAATAAGTATATCCTGTTTTGCACATATAATTTCACAAAGTGGGTAGAATCTAAAGCTTTGTTTCAAGCCATAGATAAAGATGTGGTAGAATTTATATATGAAGAGATATTTGCTCGGTTTGGTGTTCCTAGGGAAATTTTCACTGAACAAGGTTCTCAATTCACTTCTAAATTGATGAAAGAACTTACCATAAAATATAGTATCCAGCATTGTAAGTCCTCACCTTACCATCCTCAAGCCAATGTCCAGGTAGAATCAACCAACAAGGTATTGGAAGCTATCTTAACCAAAACTATTCAGTTACATCATAAGGATTGGGCAGATAGACTCCCAGAGGCCTAAGTTCCCTTGTAAGATTTGCAAGGGACACCACCTTACTCACATGTGCCCTGCTATTGCAGAAGTGCAAAGAATGTGGTCTGAGTCTCAAGGATCTTCTACTCCCGAATAACCTGTGACTTCTCAACAACCTCTTCAACCTTTGATTAATAAAGTGGTTGAACTAATGCAATCTTTGGTCAATCCCACTCTTACTTTAGAGAGTGACTTGTATTCTAGTCATGTTTTCTTCACTACCAGTTCAAAAGTTTTTGAACAAGGGGGCACTCACTTCACTTCAAATGAACCCCCGTGAAGGACTTGGATTTTTACCTTTGACTGGGATAGTCTCATTGAGTCACGTCTTCCTTCTGTTGTACCTTTTCAAATAAAGGTCCAATTTAAATGATACATAGTTCCTTGGTGTATTGTAGATGATGGAGCCTCAATCAGTATTTTATCTGTGAATGCTTGGAGAGGTATGGGATCTCCCAACATCGTGCTGATTGTTAATCAACTAGTGGATTTTGATATACTACCTTCTGAAACTTTAGGATTTATTTCTCAATCGCCTGTTAATTTAGGTGGGAAGACTATCTTAGTTGATTTTATGGTTATTGAGGACCCCTTATACTTCAATATACTCCTTGGGAGAGATTACGTATATGCTGTGAATTTTGTAGTGTCTACACTCTTTTATGTGATGTATTTTCCTCACAATAGGAATATTATCACTATTGATCAGCTCGCATTTGTTGATTCCTATCATTAACCGACTTTATACCAAGTCTACCCTTTGTCAATTCCAATTGTTTTGGTGGACACTACCCCACCACTAGTGAATTATGTGGCCTCACATCCCTCGTGTCCAATTTATCCTCAGAATAAGCCTATGTACTCATCCTTGTCTTCTTGGGATTCAATCCCGGTAGTTAACCAGGCTATCAATCCAATGGGAGCATTGGAGTCTTCTCTCCACCCTCTTGGCCAAGTGAATGTTTTGACACATGTTCTCTCTGGAATTATATACTTCCTTCAACTGAATCTTTCCTAGATGCTATGATAGATTCTGGTGTTCCTTTATATTTTAATGCCGTTTCCAAAGACCATCTCCTTATATTGGACCCATTTTCAATCAAACCTAGTATCGATTTTCCTTTTGAGTTTTATCTCCCTGTGTAGAGATCCTCATACATTAGCATTCTTGAGCCTTTAGACTTTTCCATTGAGATACAAGTTGGTGTTTCAGTTGAGCTTCATTCTTCTAGCATATTTTTCAACTCCCACAATGATGATTTTGTTCCTGGTACTACTGAGTTTTCATCGGTTAGATTTTCCTTATTTATGTCTGTTATTGAATATTGAAAAGTTGAAAATATTTCTACCAAACTGACACGTCAGATCTTTATTTTTATATTTTTTAGATATGAGCATAGTATTGTTTTTTTCTTGGAGACAAGAATTAGTTGGATTCATGGTTGTTTAGGGATATTTTTCTCTTCGTTTCTTGATCCGTTTAGGTATATTCAGGATTTTGCATATAGGTGTAGGCATCCCCTCTGTTATGACGCATTTCAACCTTATTCCATCTGAATTTTCCATAGGGTCAAATATGTTGTATTTTGGTTTGTTAGTTGTATATTTATGCATTCTGAACCAATCCAACAACATAGCCTACCTAACATGGGTCACTGTAGTAAGAATCCTTATGCCATTTTGGTACCCATGTTGAGATTTTTCAATAGGATCTAGAACCTTTGTAGTTTTTCTATGACTTTGAGAAGAAGCCTCATGCTTTTCTTTCTTGAATATTTATGTACATTCCCCATAAGGATCCCTCCTTTTTGTTTAAGTTGTAACTGCATTTGCATATACCCTACTTATGCTCATGAGCCTAATGTTGGATTCCACACTTTTAGCTCGTTATACAAAACCTCATCTCTTCTTTCATTGTCACTCAAACTTGGTTTATTTTTCCATTGCAACTTGACACCTTTCACCCAGAGGAGATTTTCCCTGAGTGTCCTTATCTTTCCCATGTTCCTTGCATTATGCATAGGCCTAATCCTTGCAATTGGAACTAGTTTCACATGCCCCTAACACTCATCTCCTTTCATTATGAGCATTCTTTCAGCTCTCCTTTGAGCTTTAAAATAGAAAGGAGGCCATAAGTTGAATTTTTATGGATCATTAAACCTTTATGGGAAAGTTGTATGGAGTCCTTTTTAATATCTTTTCAGACTCCTTAAAATTGAAAAGATTGTCAAGAATTATTGTTCCTATCATACTCATTAAAGGACTTGAAGGACCATCCACTTGGTATAAGGTTAACCCTTTTCTATACCTTTTGGATTATTTACGAAAAACAAATACCTTAGTTCTCCTGAGCTAAGAGACTTCTCCCTGGTTTTGGTTTATCTCTTTTTCGGGACTAGGGGACGAAATTTATGAAAAATGAATTGTTGGAGTCCCCTTTAAGCTCTTTTCTAACTCCCTAAACATGAAAATATTATTGAGATGGTTGTTTCTTTCAATCTCATTAAAGTATATGAAAAATCATATTGTCTATACATTTACCCCTTTTTTCGAGAAGAGTTCCTCATTGTATTGTTTTATACTTTCTTTTTTTTAGAATTTCAAGACTAAATTTATGAAAAATTTGCCCCCTAGAGTTTTATTTGTATTTTTCAGACTCTCAAAATGTGAAAACATCAGTGAGAATTCACTAATTCGGGCTTGTAAAATCCATAGATCAGTGTACTATCGACAATGCTTTAGTTCTTTTTTTTAATCTCATTAAAAAATTAATAAGGTTCTTATAAAGAGAAAGGGAAGGGAAGGATATCAAATGTCTCTTAGTATAATGGAAGCAATTCAACTATGTCCTTGAACAATTCATGAGTTTGAGTCTCTCAACAATTGGGTTCTAGTTTTTTTCCTTAGAATAAAGCCTAATCTCAGAGCTTTTACTCCTCCGGTTGGTTACTCTTCCAATCATATGGAGAAACTGCCAATGTCTCCTACATTGCATATTTTTATCATTGGTCCCTTTATGTCTAAAGCTTCCTAAGATAGTATTGTGCGATGCTCACCATGCAAGGATAAAACCTGTGTTTTCCATTCTGCAGTTTCCTTGACCTTATGTGTTTGCTACTCCCTAGTATCAGACCATTACATCATGTATTTGACTGTTCATTTTGCAAGACTTTATCCTAGATCCAAACCAAATAAATCCTTGATTTTCCTCATGTTGGATGATGGAGGATTCCTTAATGCCTCCCTTTCAACAGTTCTCTTCCCATCAACTTCGACTCATCTTGCTCTGGGAATGAGATTTATAGTTATTGACAATACCTTTGGGATTGTAGTCATCAGTTGTAGTTTCCCTCGCTACTGGGTAGTAGGAATACCTCATTGTCTCCTACTCGATAGATTCTTCAGGTGTTTGACTTCAAGACCATCTATTCACATATGCTAAATTGTACTAGGTACCTTGGGGACAATTTTTCATTATTAGCGGGTTCACTCGTGTTTTTTAACATTTTACATCAATGATTGATAATCAAACTGTATCCGCC
This sequence comes from Pseudotsuga menziesii, assembly GCA_001517045.1. Taxonomy (NCBI): domain Eukaryota; kingdom Viridiplantae; phylum Streptophyta; class Pinopsida; order Pinales; family Pinaceae; genus Pseudotsuga; species Pseudotsuga menziesii. The sequence goes on from LPNX010698244.1 coordinate 47,009, forward strand.
ATGTTAAACTTCAATTCATTTATTCTCGTGGTTAGGATTTGTATCTTTGGGAGGTTTGTATTGAAGACCTTAGGCCAATAGTAGCATCATCCATATATTTCTATTTCCCGAGTTTCACAAGACCTCACACCTCATATGACACTTTTTGTGACATAGATACAACTTGTGTCCTTATGGCTATGATCAGTTATTGAGCACAGATCCACATTGTTCATTTGTGGCTATGACTCCTTTATATTTTACATGGTTCCTTTTTGTATATTTTGTGGCCATGATAGTTATATCATTTAAACATATGTTGGATATTCCTTTGTATCTTTTTGGCGATCATTTGTACATGGACATGTATGTCCCATAGATTAGATTGTCTGGCATTTTCCTCTCTTTCAAGTACCTTGTTTTGATCCTACGATCTTGGCTTCTCTGGTTTCTTTGACTCCATGACCAAACCATTTATTATTTATAATGAATTTCATCCATCGCCTTACCCTCTGACCTCAAGAAGAGCCCTATTTGGGGCCTCAGTAGGATTCCCTTACATCATTCATGGTTCATGCAACAAGTAGGAATCTTATGAACACAAGTTGGAGCCCCAAAAGCACTTGAATATCCCTAAAAATGACATTTCCCCCCAAAAAAACCCTTGCCTTTGGTTCACCAGCATTTTTTACCCCTTGAACACACTTTTTTCTAGTGTTCCACTAACCTATGACACACTACTTGTGTTTACCTAAAAAATGCTCAAAAAGTTAAAAATTATTAAAAATTGGGTGGTTTTGGAACCTCCTCCTCGGTTGTAATTATTTCCTCCTCAACCCTACCTTCTCCATTTTAGTATATAAGAGAGGGAGAGGGAACCATGAAGAGGACTTAGCCTATCGTGGATATATGCTAGAAAATTTGGACTTTGATCCCCCTTACTTGTTCCCTAGTTTCCATTTACCCTTGATGCAGAGCTTGGAGGTTGGGATTCTTGGAGGAAAGAAACACCCAAACCAGAATTGAAGGTTCATGAGGTTCCTTGATTGATGAGAAGATATATTATATACTTGTTTCATTCAATTAATAAATATTTTACATTCTTCCCTTTCCAAATCACTGTGTATGGATGTATCTCATTTTTTTGATTATATGTTGACATTCATGAGTTCAATTCTTTATGTTCTTTTGAATATCAATATTTTGTTTGTAGTCAATTTGGTTTGAGGAAGGTCTTGAAGTGGTTTTGCAGGTTCCTTGTTTGGAGGGAAAAAGGAGGGCCCAAGGAGAATCTTGGATCAACCTTCTATTTGTAAGGTACACACCCACCAAACCCTTAAACTCTTGCTTAAATTTGTATTTTCAAGACCTTATATGTCTATCTATAAACCATGTAAACCCTATTATGTTGGTGACCTCACAAACCCAGTCATAGGAATAATTCTTAACAATTAGGGAAGTGACATTAGTGTTATAACATGATGCATAAGAAGCATCATCTTCTTTAACATCATATTCATCTCTAGGTTTTACAATGTACATGTTTAACACAAAACCAAGTCATCACAAGATAAGTTCCTAACATCATACAATAACAATCTCTCCAAGAATATACAATATGTATCTCTTTCCCCTTGTCTTCTCTTATGTTAGCATCATGATCTAAAGAATATAATTCCTAGGGATTCCTCATGAGCCCTATCGTTTCCTAGACAAGTACAAAAATAGTACAATGATGAAAATGAATACAAGAGCTCTCTCCCTTTTATAGAAAAGTAGGTGAGGGGAGATAACATAAAATAAGGACATGTATCCATACAAGTAACCAAAAATCAATACCACATCGACTGATCTACAATACAAGGATGTTTATGCATCAAACTTGTTCATATGATGGTGGATAAGATACCTTCAAATTTCAAGCAATTTTGAGAAAGTTTCAATTTAGATCAAAAGTAAGGGCATGTGATGTATAAAAATAAGAGCAATAAAGTGAATGAGTTGTATAAGGATCAATTGGATTGATGTTTTACCTTTGAGTGCATGTTGTCATAAATCTTGTATCACGCAAGATTTTTCCACTAGCAACATTTCATTTCTTAGGGTTTTCAAACCCTATCCATGCTACATCACGCAAGTACATGGAAATAAAATTCTAATAATAGCAACCAAGTCTACATGCACATCCTAGTATTTCAACCCTCAAACCCTAGGTCTTATACTCTTCCATCATCGCATGCGCCACGACCCCCATGGATAATAAAGAATACAAGAACTCCATGATCTTTCCCTATCCCTACGTCCCAATGTCACATCTCCGGTTACCTCGGTGGCCTTTCTAAATGACGGGATACAATTACAAATGAACTATTTTAAAAAATTTCTTTCCTGATACCATTCTATCACATTTTCCTTCGACCGACTGATACCAATATCTCTAAAATGTAACATGCATAGGATAAATTTCCTAATCATCCATTAATCTAGGTTAATTGGTCATTATATTGGCCTCGTAAATAAATATGAAAGTTGTAATTCGTCCTGACTATCCAATTCCATTTTACCGACGTTATCAAACCTTCTTAACTACTCTGACGTCAGATATAGGAATTTGAGACACAAAATGGTTCGTAACAACCATTCTTGATTTCCTTACTCTGACATTTTGGACGTTGGGAGTCAGAATCCAGAACCTCAAACAAGTTCCAACCAAACACCTTTCGACTTGTCATTTATGACATCGTGAGTCAGAAGTCAGGATCACTTACTTCAAGCTTTTCGTTAATCCTTTGATGTCGATTTCAATGTGAACCACCAAGCTGGGAGTCGAGAGTCTGAACATGACTATTGCACCACTATGTAGTTCCAATTCCCATCCTCCACAATCGACATCGTGGTGCCGTCACGTCAACACACAACCAACCATTCCATAATTAGTCATTTTTCCATTTCTACCTTAGGCTATGAACTGTGAATTCGACCACTTTCTTCCATTTGGAAGCTAAATACTTGGAAGGCTCAAGCTCACAACTATGGTTCATTTACCATCTTTCTATTCTAAGGTTTTGTAATATAAAATTTAACATTCATAGCATAAAATGTAATGGAACTATCAATGCAATTAATTATTGAGGCAATTATCCAAGCCTCCGATGCCCCGGTTAGATCTGCATGGGACTTGGAAATCACATGCACATGTAGTCTCGACAATCACAATTGCAAGCATAACAAAACACAAGAACAAGGCATGCCTAAACTAGTCTATTCATCACATACATGAAAAACAATAACTCATTCAAAACATATATCATGTTTCAACAATGCACATTCATTCCATATAAGAATCCAAGGTATCACAACATTCCATTCAGTAGAAACAATAAGAAATCACCACATGGAATCATTGGGAAATAATCAATGTGGCACTTATCTTTCAACATTAGTTGTCCAAGTAACTGGCTATGTGAGGTCAACGTTTCACCCAACCGTAAGTATCTATCAATCCTATATTATTTTAGCTGAGGAACCACCCCCGAGTTGGGATGGGTTATGCACTAAGGATTCACTCAAGCTCTCTTACACATATATGCATTCTCTAAGAATAATATAGCATACTGTTGGGCTTATCAATCCCACAAAGATATAAAGGAAAAGACTATCAACGAGTTAGCTCCCCCATAGAGCTACAAGTGATCTACATCGGCCTCATCCATCCTTGGCACCCTTGTAACTTCCACTCTTATCCTAAGCAAGGTCCCCTTCTTTACTACGCTACCCCTCATGTGTGCCTTCCCTCAGCACTGACCTAGGAACGTGTAGGAAAACTATGATGCTTCATTAAACTAGGACCTATTTTAATCACTGGATTCAATATTATGTGTCAATTCCTCAACACATTCATTGTTTCCAAGTTTGAATCTTCTCCAAGACATTGAAAGTCCTCTGATCACTACTGGAAATGCCCCCCACACAACCAATTTGTCCTCAACATTTCTCACGGGTTCAAGGTGAAAATTCTTCACCCTTATTTTCTACAATATTCAACTCAACATTCCCCCTCTTCTCTCTACTGGGTCGTATCTCTTCACCTTGGTTCCCCCATACTAGGTTTTTGAACTGTAGTTTGTACTAGACTACAAGGGTACAAATCCCATGCATCTCAAATTGAAATGATTTAAATTTAAGGATTGTATGCTTTTTTTTAGGCTTGCAACAAGATAGATGGGTCAAGAGCCTAACAACTATGACAAGTATATTACAGCTAAATTTGATATATCAAAGAAACTAATTTTAAAGACTAGAAAAGATGAAGAACAAATATAGGATGAACTAAGCTAACTATTAGATATATAAAAAAAAAAACTGCATTCATATGTCAGCTTTTAGCATCTTACAAAACACTTTATGAGTAAAAGTATAGGTAAATACAGAAACCAAATATGAGCATTTATGATAAAAACTTTATCATAGATGAATTCATAAACAGAGACAAATAAAACGAACTTGACAGTGCATTTACAATTTATTAAAAGTGAAGTTGACTCATATTATATATATAATTCATCTTCAAAATAGTCTTTAAACAAATCTTACAGTAGTTTAAAGTGACTTTGTTTTAGACCTAAAATTCACTCTCTCGACCCTGTCAATGACCAACCTCTTCTACAATCTCAGATTTTACATTTATAATCATATAGAGGTCTATAAACAAGTTTAGATCCAAAATTTTAGGATCGAATGCATCCAAAAAGGAAAAGAAACATTTACATTTGATGATAATGATCTAGATCAAAACTAAAACTATGACTATTTGCCAACTGACAATATTTTAGACCACATGTTCACTTCGATGAAGTATAATACTTGAACTATTTCAAAACTTTGATTGCCACCTCATTAATACTTGTGCCACTTGCATGATTGGAATTTAATAACTGATTGTGTTAGATTCCATGATCTACTTCATCCAATATGGTTAAGCCATCCAACGCTTGAGACCTATTTTTCATATGTGGGTACTCTTTCTCCATAGCCTGAAGTTTTGCTTGAAGTTATTGATTCTTCTCCTGTGCCAATTTTCTTCTTCATCGGCTTGGACTAGCTCTACATAATTTGTATTAATATCCTCCACATCCTCTCTTAATATTTGATTTCCTTGCACTAACTGATCATTGAAGTAATTCAAATGTGAATTTTGCGACTTATAGTGTTGGAGGGATTTCTTCAAGTTCTCTACCTCTGATTCCTCTTCTACATTCATCTCATTTTCAAGAAACTTTAAAATCTGATTTGTTTTAATTTGAACTCGATATTTATTTGCAGGAGATTCTTGATCACTGAGACCTTGTTCTAAACCTTGCACATCAATATACTATGTTTATTTCTCACTAATTGCAGGATTTGAGCTATCTCCTTCATCAAAATTATGGATAACATTCTTCCCTTTGTTCACATGCTTCTTTACTATTATTTCAGGGACCGTTTTAAGACTTTCTTTAATTCTCTTCATGGATTAATTCAACATTCCATAAATTCTTTTAGATTTAGTGTCTTCTTCATTTGAATATTCTTCAACATCAATCATAGTGTCATTCTTCAAACCAAGATTTAACATTTTTTTCATATTCATCTAAAACTTGTTTGGAGCCCTAGTCTTTGGTCGCCATTTGACAACTTCAATTTTTTGAACACAAGTATAAATATTTTTTGTCTTAGGAGGCAATGGATCTTACATACCTTCTGATGTTTTTTACATTGACTTTTCTTCTAAATCACCTAGCATCCTGGGAGTTGCCAGAACCCCATCTTCATCTTTAGTGACATGTTTATTTGATCATTCTCAACAACTTGCTCTTTAACAAGATTTTCCTTTGGATGCGATTCTTCAAATTTCTACTATGTTTCTACCTTGAATTTCCTTTTATAGAATTTTCATTGTTTGGGAGTCCCCTGGATATATTGACTCTGATTTCTGGAGCTAGAGACTGCTTTGTTTCATGGTGAAGCCATTTTTCCTCTTTTCCCTTCTCAACATTTTGTTTCTCTAGGGTCTCTGATTTCTCAACTTCAAAGCCTAACCAAAGAGGAAATGTAGCCAGGTCCAATTATTCTTCCTCAACTCATTAAGCACCAATAATTTAATCAACCTATGATGAAATATGTTATGAGAAGTATGATCTAGATGATTTCTTACTCTAGTTTCCATTTTGGACAAACTCTTCAGTAGATAAAAGGGGAAATTAAATTTTGACACACCTACAACATGTATAAGGAACCTGAGATTATACCTATAAACTATGGAAAATATACCGTCACAAGTAATATATCATTGTATAATACTTAATACATCCCTTTATTCCTCTTTCAATATATTTTGATGAGTTCCTTTGCTCCAATCTAGACTTTCATGCCCTGGAAAGAGAAATAGGTTCAAATCAACTTCAAAAGAAAGATTCTTAAACAATTGATCTCCTTTAGTAGGTAACACAGTCGCTTTTGCAAAAGAGGATTCTAATACTTCAAAGCTCAAGCTAGAAAAATTAACCCACTGTTGGGCCAGGAAAAGGGCCAAGGAAAGTGCGCGTGCGACAAAGGGAAAAGCGGGCTAAGAAGGAATCGGCGCAGAAAAGATAGAAACATGGGCGCGACAGAGGAAAGAATAGGAGGATGCTGCGATAGGATGGCTGCGACGAGAAAGGAAGATCCGAGTCGGCGGAAGAGGCAGGTAGAGAAGTTAACGTTGGAAGGAAAAATTCAAGGAAGACTATAGAAGGACGAACCAACAGAAGAAGGAAGGAAAGTTTTGCGGCTAGTTATGACTGGTAAAGACAAGCTGAAAGACGTTTTCGCGGCTAGTTAAAGTTGTGGTTAATTTATTCTTGGACTTTCACAGCTAGGTATGGGCTGACATTTAGGTATCATAAGATATTTTGTAAGTTGTTGAGTCTGTAATAATTGAGTTGTACTCAGTCGACCCTGCGTGGTCTTGTAAATATTATAAATAGGAGAAACCCATTCGGTATATGGGTTGGTTAGAGAGGGAGAGAGGGTTGGCTATTGTTAGAGCTTGTTGATGTTTCCAGTCATTATGTAAGTTCAGTAGGTGGCTGGACGGTAGAAGTGGAAGGTTGTTGAGCCATGAATCTTACAGCTGTGTGCACAGACTACTAGTATTTGAGTAATCTGAAGCTAAGTGCGCAGATAGTAAGTACAATATTAGATCCAGGCTGTGTGCATATCAGTAGGAGTAGATAGAAGAATAAACCAGAGAGCATGAGAGAAAGAAAATTAAGTCTCAAAGAAATATCTTAAGAACAGTTTGCAGGTTGCAGACTGCAAGGTGCTATATCCAACTCTCATGCCAGATGAAGAGCACCTTGGTGGTTTTTCCCATATGGGTTTCCACATTATTTCCTGTGTTATATGAATGAACGATGTTAGTTATGAATGCCTATATGAATAGTTGCTTGCTTTGCATTATTACAGTTATTGTTGAATGTATGTTGCAATCTGGTTGTATATGAATGAATAAATTCCTAAGTGTTGTTGGGAAGGGTACGAATGAATCATGGTTAGGCTGTTAGGTAAAAATATAGCCACACACTGTCTGTTGAGCATAAGGGAACGACTGCATTGCATTGTCACACCAGCTGTTGGGTTATGATGCTGAGGTCGTGTTACATGACAGTCGCAATGCCTCTTGATGTTGTTATTGCACATAAGTAAGACTCCATCCTAACTCCTTTGTCAAGTTCCTTGGCCATGCACCAGGGGACTACAGTCCCTCAACCAACTATGGAAACATGGTTCTGGAAGTTACCCATTAGATATCTCGTGTGAGACTGCGCTTTCCTCACGGGTGTTGCCAACTGAGCTTTTTCTGCTGGGCCGATTTCTTGTGGTAGCATGTTGGTATTGTGTTGTTGTTGAACCATGGGTCGAGACAAGAAGGAGATTGAGGCCAACAAATGGTTCCATTGTCGAGACCCTATTTGAGTCAAGGGAGATGTTGTGGAATCTGATAAAGAATGAGATAGAGGACTGGCTGGAGTCCAGGATGCTGGCATTTGCACAAGAAGAGAGTGCAGGATCCCAGTTAAGCATAGAAAACTCGGTAGATTGGTACATATATTCTGATATTCATGAGATCTTATTTGCATATTTTCCCATTCTGTTACACGAATGGTTGTCAAGATTGGTAAGAAGTCAAACCAACTTCCAGAGAAGAGAATCAATCGAGTGGAATGATCAGTTGGTTCGCGAGGTAACGAGTGTAAGTAATGTTGTCTCTAGAGCTATTGATTTTTGGGTTGACAGTATTTTGCAAGGATATATTACCGAGTTTGCAATAGAGGCTATAACCTCATATAGGGAGGATGAAAGAAAAATTTTCCAAGGACCACAAGGAAGGTATTTGTTATCTATCAGTACATGGATCAAAATGCTTGTTTATCATTAAGGGTATCCTGCAGTTGAGTAGTTGAGTCGTGTATCACGGAGGAAGGCTATGTCACATATGAGCTATCAAGAAAATGGGAAATGGTGAGTTGAGATGTTCCGAGGAAGTACGGAACCTGGCCTAGAGGCTAGATTCCTAAGGAGTGGAAGGAAGTTCAGATCTAGAAAAAGGAGAAAGACACAGGAAGGTCTACGAGCTCCTAGTTTGTTCAAGGAATGCGAACACGAACTTCAGTCGTAGCTATATGAAGGATCTTGCGACAAAGAGGAGGACCATAGACCGATTTTGGAAGGAGTAGAAGAATTTGAATATTTTGACGAGACACCAAGGTCAGGACGCAACTATATCACACCAGGGATATCACTAGAGGTAAGGTCTAGAGCCTCATATCCTGAAAGATTTATTAATATTGAGAGTGCTAGTACTGCGACTAGCGCGCAAGAAGAAGCACCTCCATTAAATCCATTACCAGAAAATATTGATTCCAACTCAATGGTCAGGAATGATATTCAGTTACCCACCTTCAATGGAAATTGATCAGAGGATCCCGAGCAGTATTGGTTCATCTGTGAAGCTGTGTGGATGGTTTGCTTAGTTCAGAATGCCGTCTTAAATAAATCACGGATGATCATGACTCTACGGGGTTGTGTGTTGGACTAGTTTATGAAGTACTACGTAGTGCCATTAGGAGCACTGCAAAAGACCCTTGAGTAGATAAGGGCTACAATGATCTCTGAGTTCAGAAAACCTAAGTCTGAGTCACAGTGTATCACTGAGATCAAAGAGATAAAACAAGCATTAGTAGAGACAGTATGGGACTTTGATCAAAGATTTAAAATTTTGATCAAGGTAAGTTTACAGATGTTGGATATTCAGCATAAAGAGTGGTTCATTGCTGCACTACTACCACACATTCAAGGGCCATTGATGTAACAAAATATCGAATCGCAGACAGAAGCGCTAGATTTGGCAGTGAAGCTGGAGGCCTCATTGATTGGAGATGGTGTTGCAGGCATGGTTCAGATTCAGTCGTAGTTGGCTAATTTAACGATACAACTTCAGTACATTAAGGAGGGTAAGGAATCCCATGAATCCTTGTGGTGCACAAAATGCAGAATAGATGGACACACTAAGGATAACTTCCCGACCTTCATGAATTATGTCTCATTTGGTGCGCCAAACCCGTTAAATGGACATGGAATTCCCTGGTGTCGCATATGCCAAACTAGAGGCCATCGCGACGAGGATTTCCTATACCTACAAAATATTGCAAGTACCCTAGTAAACTTGTTCTGTAAATTTTGCAAGTTAGTAGGGCATGAAGAAAAGGATTGTAGAGCATATCATCTCTTGAAGGAAAAGACAGTAGACACATACTTAATGAAGAATGAGGGACATGCCCAATATGAACCCACAGAAGCATCATATCAGCCTCTGCATTTCCCACCTAATCAATATCAGAACCAGTACCAACCATAGTATGCACCACATCAGCCATACGTAGAACATAATTATTACCCCCCACAGAAACCACACCCTCAGGGAAGGGGTGGTGGAAACTTCATAGGCAGAGGATTCGGAGGAGGATTTGGTCGAGGAAGAGGTCAGGTTACATGCTATAATTGTGGACAACTAGGTCACTATGCTAGAGATTTCCTGGTACCTGCAAAGACATGTTCATGCTGTAAAGGACAGGATCATAATGTGGAGCAAAGTTCGCAGTTGATTGTGAAGTGGCAGGCCAGGACCATCGGAGGTCCTACTCCTATGAAAAATCCAAATCAAAATCCTAACTTGAATGTCTAGATGATTGCCACTGAACCAAGAGACCCAATCATTGTTGTTGTAACACAAGGAGGTGCTACAACTGGAGCTGACCTGGAGACTCCATAGGAACAACTGCAGCTGCAGGTTCGACTTGCGACGTAGAATAAGGTGTCGTTCGACGTCTAGAAACAGAAGCAAGTATTCATGTACATGTGACCAGAGTTTGTGGATCCAGAGGAACCGTCAATATCAAAAGAATTCAAGGAGATTCCTGAATGATTCTAGCACATATTCCAAAAGAAATCCCCACAGAAGGTTAGTAAACTCAAATCATTTCTATCAATTTTCTTAGTGCTAATTCAAGATAAAGATACCATCGCATAACTACAAGAACTGATAGAAGAAACACCAGTAGAGCCACAACCTGAAAAAATAGTTAACTAGGTCAGAAAGAAATTCGAAACTGGGCATGAGTTAAGAATGACTGCGCAGATAGGAGATTATGATATGGACTATATCATTTTAGACCTGGGTTCTGATGTCAATATTCTGACACGACCAACTTGGGAAAGTATGGGTAAGCCGCACTTGGACTGGTCTCCTATCCAACTGTGACTTTCCAATCAGGAAAAGGTTCTCCCAATTAGTAGATTGAGTCAATTACCTGTCGACATTGAAGGATTGCGCACATTTGCAGACTTTGAGGTCTTTAACATTGTTCATCACTATAGAATTTCAACCCAAAATCCGACGCCTTGCATGTCTGTAATCTGACACTTCTCTGTCTCATTTTCGACACCTACACCTTTTTTTTGCCGTCGGTGGCGTAACGTCGGATTTTTGACATGAGACCAATAAGGGTTGAATATCTGATAGACCATTGTGTCGCATATTCGACCGTATTTCCTTCTAAAGTGTCAATCAAAATTGCATAACGCGTCGAAAATCCGACGGACATAAGTGTCAGATGAATGGCGCGGCCGTCGGTATTTTTATCCAGCAAGTGTTGGTTAACTGACACCATCCGACATTGGAAGAGTTGGCCTTCTGATTCCGAGAGACACTTGAACTGTCAGACGACCGATGGGGTGAAGCGCTGGAGTCATTCCTCGGCCGTCGGAGGTGTTTACCGAAGTGTCGGAAGCACGTCGAAAAAGTGGTGCCGGTTGATGGATTTAAAAAAAAAATCCAAAGATTAACTAATGAACATTAGAAAGACATATTTAAATAATTAAGACAATCGTTTAAATTCAGGGTTAGGTTAGGACTGTCAGTACGTGCATCCACCATGTCACCAACAACTTTGCTTGGAGCTTCTTTGGTTGCCTTGCTCTCCTGTACAAAATATAAATACACGACTACCACTTATTAAGCTTTATGGGCTGGTAAAAATTTTGTAACTTGAGATAGGAATCTTATTAACGAAATGCAACTAATACTATTTGATTGCTCAATAAATATGAACTTCTCGGTAAAACAATTGATTTCTAAACAAGATTAGATACCCTTCACTGGCCTCCAATGCTGAAGCCATTAAGCTAGAAGAAACATCAACCATTGATTCCTTGATGCGAATAAGTACATTGAAATCAAAGAATATTTTATGACTCTTGAAGCGTTTTGCTTCTTCATCCTTAGTGGGCTCCAATTCCTCCACCTCCATCTTCATCTGTAGATTTTAACTCCATAAATATATTGATAACTAAATTTGACAGTAATATGCAATAATGCTGTAATACATTGAAACTAAAGAATTTTATTTTCTCCAAATCAATCCTTCATAATAACAGGATAATAGTTTGTTTTAAGAGGCTAATCTGGACCTCTGAATTCATGGTAAGAACATGGGTATTTAATAAGCACGGAATAGTCCAAAAAATAGACGTAGCACTAGTCAATTTTCTTAGATTAGACACTCAGAAAAAATATGAAAGGAAATTTTGGTGATTTGCTTCATATAGGTTATTCACTACTTTACAATTTTAATTCAATTTATTCAAATATTTTTAAACTTAGCAGATTTGTAGTGTAAAGATGCAAACTTAGGGATTTGCTAAAGTTATATTTATATTTATCTGGAGTGCATTGACCTCAAATATATTGTTCATTAAGTTTACACTTGGTAACCTACAAAGAGCCTTGCTAGGGTTGAAACCTGAGAATTTTATTTCATGAAACCAACAGCTCAGAGTAATAAGATAAGAAGATTTACAGAGAACATAAAATAAATTTGCATCATTTACCTTGTCAAAGTAGCATATAACCTTATCAAGTTGCTGAGACAATGGAGGAACAACCTGAAAGGTATTAAAATGATCGGCTATGGAACTTAATTTAGAGTAAAGTGTTTCTGCAGCACGAACTACTTCCAACTTCTTTGTAGGGAAACCCTCAAACCTCACCAAAACCTATGCAACATTAAATATGGTCAATAACCTTCAAGAGGAGGACAAGTTTAGAAAGTCTCGAAAGCATAAATTGTCATTTAGAGTCTGAAATGTTATTTTGTTGTTCAAACCAATTCTATCTATACATTCAATCTGCAATACCTGGGTTTCATTTGACAAGTCCTCAAGGTGAAGTTCAACATAATGGTGAAACTTTAACAATTCATCCATATTTCTTGTTTCAAAGCATTCAATAGCATGCTTCATCTCCATAATCTGGGTCGCAAAGCACTGTGCATCTTCTTCTATCTGCTGAAAATAAGATGATTTGTATGGGAAATTGAAACCAAATATCAAGTCAACATTAACACACTGAGACCTGTAGGTCAGTCATGCTAAAACCCATTTCACATTGTGGATTTCTAGTTGTGATTGTTTCTTGGATCAAGGATTATTTATCCATACCGTGCAGAGAAATAACTAGATGAAAGTACTTGATTCCTAAAATAAGGGAATCAAATTGCAAAATAAAGGAACAGACTTAACCTTTTAGCCATTTTTGCAAGGGCTTCATCCAAGCCTTGGGTACCATTCTTGCCACCACCACCAACCAATTTTCTGCAAGCTCATGATGATTTTCCTGTTTGGTCAGCCCCTTCCACTTTACCCTTGAAAACTCTATAGAGGTTACCTATTTAGAGTCAGGATTCTAACAGGTAGACACATTAACACCATTAATAGGACCTTGGGTACTCTTTTTAGGATTGTTGGGTTGTTCTCTCTGCATCTTGTCCAGATTAGTTGTCAAAGAATGTTTAGGGTCAAGACATTGGGTGCCAATATTGACAGAACTAATTGGATGTGAGCTACCAGTAACCAGATTTCTTGGAAACCAAAGTAAAGGTGGAGCAAATGCATTCATAAAAATCCTGGGCTTCACTGAAGTTTGGGTACTCTCTGGAAAAACTGATGAAGGGGAAAGTGAAGCTTGGCTAGAAACCTTGCTTTCTAGGTTTAAATCACTCCAAGAATTCACACTTTCCAAAGGCTGTGAGGATTCTGAAGAATCTGGAATCTCATAATTTTCCATGGTCTGGAATCCATCATCCTCTTTCATCTCATAGTTTGTCATGGTATGGCATCCATAATCCTCTTTAATGTCATGTATGCTCCTTTCCCTCCTTATATCATCCAGCATCTCAAAAATCATTTGACCTATGCATCAAAATCCATAAATTTTGCTTAATACAGTTTTTCTACCCAATAGAAAATGTAAGTCCTAAACAAAACTTAATAATAAACTTTTACATTATGTGTCAAAAGAACAAAGATATGTGGATTTGGGACCAGTGGCCTACATAGTTGTTCCAGTTTAGACGCGTCCCCAGATGGATTTTGCTTGTGGCCTTGACTTCTATTCTTCTTACAATCAATTCTCTCTGGAGCACTAATAGAAGTGCTAGATACTGAAGAATGTTCCGGTTCACTGAGGCCTGCATCATGTTCTCCCTCTAACGATAAAAATGAAAATGTTGACTGTAAATACCTTGACCATAAGCAGCAGTAGTAATGGCGGACTGGACTATGCACCTAACCTAATCAACTACTTGAGTGATCAAGTCTTTGCAATTAGCTCTAGCCATATATAATACTTGTGTAATGTTTAATTGTCAGCCTATTTCTGAATTGCAGAATGCCAAGCATCTTATTAGCCACTGGTTTTTTGAATGGGCAGAGTTATAACTATTATAATGCAATAAACAGAGTAAACAATCTTGGGCTACTGGTTTTGAATTGGTGTAAACAGTTTTGTTTATTTGAGAAGAATTGCAAGGATATAAGACCATTCCTTGGTTGAGCATCCATCCAATGGAAGGCATTGCGAATCCATCTAGCCAAGCTTGAAACCAATTAGAATGGAGCCATTCATTAATCCCTTTTGGTGAATAGGAAGTAGAGAACAGGAAGCTTTGAACCCATCATTTATAGGAGAATGACAAAGAGTAAACATTTATTTTGGCCTCAATGTTGATGACACTGACACGCCATAGGCCTACTATTTGTTTTGGTTCATCTTGCTAGGCTGTGACTTTAAATTACTCTCATCGTCATAATATTATCTCTATTCCAAGATTCTAAGACTAATCGTTTATTTGGCATTATGCCAAATAAAGAGAAAAGTAAAAGTGAAAAATACAAAACCTTCAAATGAAACCTTAGTTTTACGCAAAACAATTATAATCCAATTTGATGGAAATCAGCCACGAATTGAACGTAAAAAAAAACCCAAAGTAAGCTAACAAGTCCAGGTATGTACACAAGTGACGAGACTATAAGTAAGGAAAATCAACTAGTCAGGTTATTGATATTTTTTAGATTATGGTCATTTATTGGTAGTATTCTCTTACCCTACTATCATGTTGCAAAGGAAGCCATCGATTGAGCCTGTCTAGATTTAGTACTAAGACCATTCTTACATATTGGATGAAATCTTCCACCATTCACAATGTTCGATTATAACTACAAAAGAACTAAGGTTTTCATAAGCTGATACATGAAAGTTAGGAGGCAAGGAGAGTATACCTCTATTCTCTTCATTTCAGCTTCTACTTTTATTTTTTGATTACTTTCTCATACTTACAAGAGAATCACATGGCCATGTATTTAGCCTACTCTTCCTCCTCCCATGTTGCAACCTGAGCCTCTAGGACATTCAATTTAAGATGTTCCATATCATTAGTATTGAGTGATTTAGAAGCATCTTTCTCTTAAACTTCTTTACTAGCCCATCCCATGATATTTGACTTTCCCAAATTGTGCACCTAGAGCCATAATTTCCCTTCTAGTGCTCTCATGCACTTGCTTCTCTGATAATTCGTGATTGTTTTTTAGGCCCAGTTGAGAATTTTTTACTGCCTCCACTAGTGCTACACATCTTCCTAGAGTAGATGGTCATGAATTAATAGGGCTCCTAGTTGAAGGTGTTGTAGCTCTAAGAGGGGTTCCTGTTCTTGAAGGCTCTTGGCTTGCAATAGGGGTCATTTTTGTCCCCATATCCCTCGTGGAATCTGATCTCACATTTGAAGTTGGAGGGGTGTAGGATAGGTGTTCAGGTGCTGGGTTTGCGATGGACTTATCCCCCTTTTTTCTCTTTTTATTCTTTATATGATTCACATTTAACCCTATTTCAGATTCTTCATTTCCCCATTTCTCCCAAACATTACTACCATGATATCTCACTCTAAGACATTTTTTAGGACAATAGTGTTGGAGGTAGCAATCCACACCTTTATATGCAACCATCATGGATTCCCATCACAAAAAGAGAAATAACCTCACTGGTAAAGCAGTTTATCAACCGATGGTGGATCAGAGCTTTGATTCCTAGCATGTCCAATTTTCAACGAGGTAACACAGGCAAGTGGTTGGTGATGGAAAGGAGACCTGATCCAGGGTGTTATTTGAAGGTGAATTGTTAAGATAGAAATCCACACCTTGTAAACAAACCATTATGGATTCCTAGTATTAAAAGGGGTGAAGCTTAATGGTACAACAACCCATTGGCCAAAGGTAGCTCCTATGTTCAATTCCTATTCTATCTTGTTTTCAACAAGTGATATATGTTGTAGTCAAAGACACATCCAATTAGGATATGTGAAATTTGAGAGCTAAAATGACACTAGCGAGGGACACACTAAATGTATTTAGTTCAATTATTTTAGATGCATTTAATATCTCTCAGTCACCAATTGTGAAGACCCTTTTCATTTAGGGCTTAACACAACCACAACTCAGCTTAAGATGGGATGCAAACAAGTCACTTCCAGAGAGGTAAGGTAAAATCATCCTTGACCTACTTATAAGAGGTTACCACAATTCATATTAAGGTTGAGGGAGAACATCATAGTCCATATCCCAGCTAGGAGAGATCAAGACAGTCACAATCCATTAGGATATCATAGCCCGCTAGGATACACAGTTACAAGCCACTAGGATAGTTCTTACACGGTCACATATCACTAGGATAGGTCTTACACAATCACATACCACTAGGATACACATTCACAACACACTAGGATAGTTCTTACATAGCCACAAGCCATTAGGATAGGTCTTACATAGTCACAACCCACAAAGATACACAGTCACAACCCACTAGGATAGTTCTTACATAGTCACAACTAAGGTTTAGCAACCTCAAAGGGATGAAGTCCAAGCTAATAGTCCAAGAGCATTCCGTGACTACATTGCACACATTTCATATAAAGTGTGTGTATCAAAATATTTAAGGCTCAATTTTCTCAAATTTTTGAAAAAAAAAACTTAAATAAACTAGCAAGGTATATACCAAACAAATCTTATATAATGGTTTATTTTTATGCTAATGAAAAATCATCATTTGTAAAAATTGTAAAGAAAGTAAACTAAATCAAATAATGACTCTTCTATATTTAGTAACTATATTTAATAACTCTTCATGTATAAACACAAAAAATGAATCAATTGACCTGTGAATACTAGTGGGCAATATGCTCTACAGTGTTGAAAATTTAGAAATTATTTCAAAAGAAAATCAACAAAACATAATTACTCCAATACCTGGATTATGACATCCCACCACTTGACCATGTTATCATCACCTGCTGAAAGTAATGAAGTTTGTCCTATGAAGAATACCTCACCAATCCAATAAATGGAGACATCCATTACAAAACTAGTGGTTAAAGGAAATGTTGATCCTTTGAATAGTTCCTTCCATATTAGCTACAATATGCTATTGAATCATATGCATTACAAGGACGGTGGCATAGAGTCTGTTGAAATAATATTTCTACAAGTTCCAGTTTGATCGTGAGCTTCCCATTCTTCATAAATGTGTGAAGGATCTAGGGGAACAATAGATGATGGGTATGGTCTTGTTGGAAAATATTGATTTAAAAGTTAATGAGTGGATCTCACCTGTACATGAAGTGACTCATGGAAAAAATGTTAGGACTTTGCTTATCAAAATGGATCAAACATGACAAAATTCAACATAGGAAAATAAGGAAATGTAGGACTCTGTGGATTAAATTAGAGTCCATAATCCAACAAGCCATGGCAATTTAACAATGCAAAATGAATAAGCATTTAACCATGTGTAGAAGTCACCCCCCAGGCTTCTGGAGAAGAAAAGGTATAAATAAGTGATCAAAAGTTTTAATTTGAATGCAATTTTGGATCCGCTCTGAGGTCATTTTTTGTGGACTGAGGCAAACAAATTGAGGAATTTCAGGTATGTGACTGAGGAAAATTCGGCCTTGTGGAAAGACTGAAAATTTTCTTGGTCAAAATATTCATTTTTGGACAGTTTTTCATGAAAAAATTGCTGGGCTATGGAGAATAATTTTGGTGGAGCCAAGTTGCTTTCTCTTGGGGATGAAATCATAATTTTGAAGGACTGTTTTTTTTTTCCCTAGCTGAGGCACTGTGATTTTTGTGGGATAGTGATTGTTGATCTTCAACCATCCAACAGTCTGAATTTTATTAGAGCAACAACCATTTGACTTACCAACAGTTGCTTGTGACCTTAACTCCACACTGATGACAAGTTTTTTTTGGGTGTTTCACTACTCTAAAAATTTCGATGGAAGAGAGTGAATATTTTAGCTCTGAATTTCGGGCATCACTGAGGAAGCTACTGAGGAAATTCGGGACTGAGGAGCGGGAACAATAAAGGGTGTTATACATAGACAACTAGAGAAGTGGGAGTTACTAAGCACTGTGTAAATTCATCAAGCAGTCCATGTTCAAGTAAGTATGACTTTACCTTAAGTCTGAAGCAACATTTGAATTGTGACTATTTTGATGGCTGTATGTTTTTTGTTCATGAGAACTTTGATCAAAACTTATGGGTTGAAGGACTCTCCAAGGTTTAGTCCTACACCCTTTTGGGTTCAGAAGGCAACAGTCTTTATGACTGTGCATTGACTTGATATGACATAAAGAGTGATGATTAAGTGAGACTGTGCAGTGTATGAGTAGATGTTTTGACATAAGCAGTATATAAGAAGACTCCTTGGTATTGTGGCATGAGTAGTGTATGAGCAGACTTCTTTGATCTAACCAGTGACAACATTTTATAGTGACTAGTGACAAGGAAGTATCTACAAATCTTTGAGGATGAGTTCATTTTAGCACCACAGGAAGCATACCGGGTACATAAACTCTGACTAAGATTTGGATGGTGATAGACCTTGTTGATGATAATGCTGCAATTTGTGATGATAAACTAGTGACTTCTTTGAACATCTGAGGTTACTAACAGTCCTCTGATAGCTTGACACACAGGCCTGAGTATGAGATGTTTGAAAAATAAAGCGGTATACTCAGTGGTGTATTTATGAAGTGTGAAGTTGCATGATAATTCCATATTGATGCATGCTATGTAGATGATGCTTTGATAATGATACAGAATATAATGATGAGGGAAGACATATATGCACACTTGTACATGATGATGAGTGCCTTGCTCTATGATGATGCCTAATTATGCATGCTTGATAATGATATATCTGGGCCATCAGTGATATATCCCAAGATGAAAATTGCAACATTGATCTGGAAAAATATTTGTAGCTAGAGATGCAATTTGGTAAGGGTGGTTGAAAATTTAAAAATGTGTTTGAAGCCATTTTGGAAAGCATTTATCTTTCAAGAGAAACTAGAGAAACAAATCCAAATATGTGGAGAGGTGCAGAATGTGAAATACTAAATCCCTATGACCTTCTTTCTCACCAGGAATGTGTTTCGAGTGCCTCTGTGCACTTCATAAACACTTGTCAGGTTGTTTCAAAAGATAGATTTTTCAAAGCAGAATTTTTTTGTTTTGGAACAACTCCAAACTTTTTGGTTTAATGATGAACCTAACAATGTAGAAATGTCAAGGATGTCAAAAGACCCCTGCCTAACTTGTAGAACGTTTACATAGTCTATATTCTTGCCTCTAGTGATTGTTTTTCGCCTCTATGTATGGTAATCATCATCATCAACTAAATGTATGTATGTGCACATGCATAAATACCCAATACACAGCTCAATCAAACAAAAGAAAACATATTTATACCTTGATTTTTGGATCTTCACACTGTCTTCTTATGCTTTACCTTTCAAAACATCATTCAACACACTTCATTTTTTGTCATGTTGCAATAGTTTCATGTTAGGATCCATCAAATATATTTATGTTTGTTTATGAAAATAACAAAAAAAATCTAAATAAATACAATTCTATTACAATGTAAATTATAATACTATTCAACTATTCAAGTAAATTAATTGTTAAGAATATATCACCTGATAAAACATGGATAACCAAAAATACTATGTATATAAGGCCATCGATCTAATCAAAACTCCATTTATTGCCTTTTAACTATGGAAATGTTTCTCAACGCTATCTGTAACAAGTTTCAATGGAGGAGTCAAATAGTAATAGTGAAAATTACACAGTAAAAATATAGAAATAGATGTTTTTTAATGTATTCTTCCTTACCATTCATTGAGCTCCTCTCTGTTTCAAGAATAATTTAATATTCTATACTAAATAGGACCAACCACGTGAAGGTGGAAGCTCTTATGGACCCTCGCCCCCCTCACATCACTCTCAACTCGCCAAACCCAATGACTATACTGGAAAATAACAATTTATTTCACTATTTCACAAAGCAAATAACAATGCATCTACAATGCAAATTATTTCACTCAATAGTTGAAAAATGATTTCATTAAATCATTCTTTAAAACATTCATTAAACTATTCAATCATTCAACAACTGAAAAAACCATTCTTAACTCAATCATTAAAACATTAATTTAGTCAATGGCAGAAAAAAAAAATCAATAAACAATTCAGTAAAGCATCCAGTCATAAAAGACTGATTTTGTGCTATGCTTTCAAAAATATATTTCAAATTTACAAAAAGTTTTAGAGATGGATTTATAAAAGGCCCGTGTGGATATTTCATGGCCTTGGAGTCCCGTGTTTCCAAAATTTTCCATTCACCCCATTGTAATGTCAAATCCTTCTTTGAGAGCCTGTCTGCCTCCTTATTTTGCTTCACGTAAACATGAGTGAAAGAGATTGATTAAAATAATGAGAGAGAATGGGTTGCCTCTTCAAATAATGCATCTAGAGAAGTAGTTCTACATTTATGTATCTTATTCATCCAATTTATAACCACCATTGAGTCACCATATACTTGTAACTGTTTGCAATTTCTTTCATTGGCAAAACAGAGAAGTAATTTCAATGTCATGATTTCTGCATAGCTGTTGGTTCCAGTTCCCATGCCCAAAGAAATTTGAAAAAAATGACTTTGATTTAGATATAAGAATGCACCTCCTGAGTTTGTGCATCGAATGCTTGTTTTCTTCCATCCAATTGCTATACCTACAGAGTGGTCGATGGCACTTTGCGCTCTGAAAGAGTATTGCGGAAGAAGTGATGTTAAACTAGTTTCAACTTCCATCTCTGGACCCATTGTTTCTTGTGGAAGGATGACTTCTGGTCATAGAACCTCCATCATCCTTTTTAGGGAAAGATTTTTTCAGGTGCTTACCAGACCCCTACAGTTTAGGGAGAAAAATTTCATTTGGGCACCCCATCTGGGGTTTGAACTGCTCTAAGCGCCCCGAAAATGGTTGCTTGTTTGCCACTTGCCTAATCCCTGAACGCCATGCTCTGGGCCGTAGAGAGGTGAGATGGTCTTCCTCTCCCTTTCCCTTTGGATGTGACCCTGGCATTTACCCCTAGTCCTTTTGTAGGGATTTTTTGCTTTTGAGGGATTGGAATGTCCCTTGAACGAAGGTGGAAACGGATAGAGGAGGACTGAGTGGGCGAGTCATTTTTTATGGTGGAAGGGGAAGCTACCTGGTTTGAATTGGAGGTACTTTTGAATGCGAGGGAGGAGCTGCTATTTTTTGGGGGAGGGGGAATATTTGTGATAGGGGTAGGCAAATATTTTTCCTCATTCAAAGATAAATCATTCAATTGATTGCTAAGGGAAGAAGTTTTCATACCCGGTGGGGGAGACATGATCCGACACTGTTCTGTCTGTTGAGGAGGCCCTTCTGCTGCTACTGCTCCCGATCTTTTCGATTGATCCAATGGTTGTTCTGTGCCCTCCGACCTGAGAGGATTTTCATCTGAAGCTGTGTTCAGATCAGTTTCCTTGGAGCTTGGGGCCTCTGGTCACCTAACCCATTTCCTTCTTCCAGTTGTTGAGGGAACAAAGTTCGGGCAGTCTCTTGCCAAATGTCTTGTTTCATGACATTTGCGACATCGAAACGGGAGCCCTTCATAGTCCAATAGATGTCTTTTTTGCTTGTTTTTCCATACAAAATTAAAGGCTTCAGGAAGACTGGTTCTGATGTTCAAAGAGACTAGGATCCTGGCTACCTTTTTGATGTCCATCTGCTGAAATGAGAGGTCCCATTCAATGAAAGTCCCTAGCTCATTCCTGATTTCACTAAGGTAGGACGAGTTCCAAAATTCTAATGGTAGTCCTGGCAGGCGAACCCAGACTGGTATTGTGTCCAGTTGCTCTGTTTCCGCATTGAACAAGGGGGTCCACTGCTTTAGCTGAAATGAGGTTTTCTCATATGTCTAGACTTTCCTGCATATTTGGTCTGCATCCTCTCTACATCTAAACAGGAAGTTGAACCATCCATTTGCAAGGGAATTAATAACCGAGCCTTCAACTTGAAGCCCTGTCCATTTTTTCCTGGCCCATTCCTTCATTTTCCCCAGGGTGGGGTTTCTTCCTGTGATTTTCCCGATTAGGGTTAATCCGTCCATCTCCCGTGCTTCTTCCATGGTGCACCGGACTCCACAATTTACATTAAAATCTCTTCTAGAGGGATTTAAACATTGAATATTTAGTTTTTTGGAGTTCAATTGTTCGGCGGCGTCTCCTGTGCATGCTCCTTGTGACACTGAAGGATCGATTTCCCTGTTTGGGGTTCCTTGTGGTTCCTCCTGGGGAAGTTCAATGAAAATAGTTGCTACAGCTATGCTGTGAGGTTGAGGTTGGAATAATGAGTATGGGACTCCTCCTAAGGCCAGGTTCAATGGCCGTGCTGCGAACATACTGAGAAGCTCTTCATCTGGCAGAGAAATTGGAACCTTGCTCTCTTCATATGGTGGAGAAACCAGAACCTTGCTCTCGCTTCCAGCTATCAAATTTTCTAGCGTGTTCTGCACTGTGTCCAGGGACGGTATACCAGTAATTTCTGGTGAGGAGAATATGTTGAGCTCTTGCTGCCACGGGTCAACAGAGTTGTCTGCCATGTCTACCGGAACTACTCCCAACTCACAAAAACCTCCTTATTGAACTGAGTGTCCAAAACAAAAGCGAGTCTATTTCTTATTATATATTATTATTTTTTTTATAAACCACCCGTCGGATATCCGACGCATTGGTGTCGGATAACCGCCAGTTTTTCTTTTGCAAACGTCAACAAACTGCCCTAGTAGTGTCGTTTCCCCATCGGATATCCAACATGTCAGTGTCGGATAACCGCCAGTGTTTCTTTCACAGACGTCGATGATCTGACCCTTCTAGTGTCAGTTCCCTGACACTACCAGAGTTGGAAATCCGACTCACTTATGTCGAATATTTGATGATTCTATAAATATTCTGTTACCAGCATTCTGATGATTGATTGCTGTCTGACACATCCGTGCGAAATGTCGGACGACATCGGATTCTGTCGTCGGATTTTGGGTTCAAATATTGTAGTGGATGGAACAAATCCATATCCTGCGCTAATGGGAATATATTGGGCCATAGACAACTAGACCATTATAACTTTTAAGAAAAGAACACTCTCATTTGAGGATAATGAGATGAGAGTGGTGTTGCCCATTGATCCTTTGGAAGGATAGAGATATGTTGAGTCTATTTATAATAAGGGACAAGGTTACTATCTCGACCAGATCTACAATGTCATGGTTATGCAAGAATATTATATCAATCTGACAGCGGATGGAAACATGAGTTGGAAGAGTGCTAGTTCCTACACATTTGACTCAGCAGAAGCCTTGGAGAATTGGAAAAATAGGATACATGAGATCTCCATGAGAAGGTGCGCGAGGATTACAAGGTCTACGCGAAGGGTGGAAAATGAAATAAGAGAGATGCCCACCTATGAAGGTTTACCTAACCTTGTGATGTTTCTCACTGAGTTTGAAGGACTCGTCATAGAGTCGCAGTGAGCGTTAGGTCATGTGCTGAAGGCTATGCTTGCTAGATGGTGGGGTACACACAAGCAGTTCATTCCACAATGACCCCAATGCAGAAGATTAATGGAAGTTAGATTCGATGAAGAGGTCAGTATAGTAACTCATTAGTACATAGAATTGTCAAGCCCTGTTCAGCACATAAATCAGTGTTTCACTATATTTGTAGCTTACCCACGCTAGGAATGGGTCCACCATTTCATTCATACCTTGGAAATGATCTCGAGAAGCTGATACAAGTCTATGGAGTTACAACAAGGTACTCAATATTGGTATGAGGTCACCAAACAGTTCTCACACACATTCGAGTTTGCTGATGAGCAACCTACAATTGATGCTGCACTTCAGGTAATCAAAGGCCAGATATTTGCTCAACTTCCTGTCGAAGAGGAAAACTCTCACCAGAGCAGTGGATGGCCTACTAGAACCTAACGGGATATCCAGACGATGATCCAGCTAACATAAACATACCGGAGTCAGAGGGAACATGCGCAGTAGAGGGAAGTGGAATTTCAAGTGACCAGTTCCTAAAGTCGCTGAAGATTAAGAAAGTAAACATTGGGTCGCCTGAGAACCTGAATTTCACCAATATAAGAAATTACTGGGATGAAGAGACTGTTGTAAAGATCCCAGAATTACTGCATGAGTACCAAGACATGTTCCCTACCAATTTTTCAGAGATGAAGAGAACAGTTGGAGATTTGGGCAAAATGAAAATACCCCTGCCACTAGTTGCTAAACCTTGTCAACAGCGACTGTATAGGTTGAAACCCAGGTATAAGGAAAAGGTCAAAATAGAATTGAATCACATGCGTGACGCAGGAATCATTAAGCCTATCAAAGAGAAAGAGTGGATCAGCCCTATAGTGATCCAGGATAAGAAGACAATGGGTGAATTCAGGATCTGTGTCGACTTAAGGAAGTTGAATGATGCATGCTTTCACAACCATTCCCAACACCATTTACAAATGAAGTACTTGAAAGAGTCATCGGACAAGAGATGTATTCATTCATTGATGGCTTCTCTGGCCATCGTCAAGTTAGGATCGCGCAGGAGGATCACCACAAAACCACCTTCATCACCGAATGGGGATGCTATCAGTATACGGTAATGCCCTTTGGACTCAAGAATGCACCTGCTATTTTTTCTAGAATAGTAGTTTATGCTTTTAAATACTTTATCCATAAATTTCTTGAAGTCTACTTTGATGATTGGACTGTTTTTGGTCTAGTAAGATACCATATTGAGATTCTGCGCATGATGTTGGACCAATGTCACTAGTATCAGATCTTGCTTAATTCTAAAAAAATTATTTTCTGTGCACCATTCGGTGTATTGTTGCATCGCGTCGTATTTCGTGATGGTATTTTGGTTGACCCAACAAATATTGTGATTATTATTGATTTACCACTACCTACATAAGTCACACAACTTAGATCAGTGCTGGGACATACATGATACTATAGGAATCTTATCAAGGGCTTGTTGGGACGCAGAAATGTCCCTTTTTCATCCACTTTATCTTCTGCTATTCCTCACATTTCATCATCCCATTAACCTTTTATCATACCATTTCGATACATATATGTGGGTTTCACCTTATTATTTCCACTTTATTTATTTTTAGTATTATAAGTGAATTTATGATTAAATATTAGAAAATTAACATGTTTTTCACTAATATCTCAAAGTATGGATGAGCTTTGTAATGTGTAGGAATATGTGAAGGATTAATTCAAAGAAAAGAATTCACGTATATCTCCTCCATCATTTCAAGGAGATAGTTATGCAAAGAATATTCTAAGGAGAAGATCACGGAGATTTGGTTGAGAGACATGTGGAGAATTTGTGAAAGATATGTGGAGGATTTGAAGGGATCATATCTTGTAATAATAGGAAAGTAGTTGAGTGGTTGAGTGAATAGTGGATCTCTCATTATGAGATGGTTATTTCCTTCATGTATAAAAGAGAGTGCTATCTCTTCATTTCATAATAATTATTAAAGGGGATATTATCTTAGAATATTTTAGATCTTAGATTATCTTAAAGAATAGTAGATTGTAGAAGTTAGTCTTGACTTTGTAATATGGAGAAGGGAATTCTTAGATTTTGTTTATAATATTGGTTTTGATGCTTTCATGATTTGTCATTGATTCTTGTGATGGAAATTAAGATTGCTTGATTGTTAATGTGAGTTGACATGTGTTGTCTTGTTGCTCTTCATATGTTGTCTTTCTTTTATACAATTTACTTTCAGTCGTGTGTTTCATCCTCCAGCATTAGATTATCAATTGTTTGTTTCAGTTTAAAGGGGGTTAGATTAGATTAGTCTTAGTTTTACGGGGGGTTAGATTAGCTTAATTTCACTTCAGTCTTGCATATACTTTGCAGGTGCTTCGTAAGCCTATGAACCTCGGATTGACAAATTAAATGGTTGGGCAATTACTACAACGGAATTAAAACGACATTAATTCGGCCCAACAGGGCTATGCATCGATCACTGCACCTATGGAGAGACTGTTGAAAAAGGATGTAAAGTTTCAATGGACAACAGCTTGCCAGGAAAGCTTGGATAAATTGAAGACACCAATGGCCACTCTGCCAATACTTATATTTCCTGAATGGAAGAAGGATTTTCATGTGCATGTTGACACATCGTTTGCCGTGATCGGCATAGTGTTGACACAGCTAGGAGAGGGTGCACTTGACCACCCTATTTATTTCGTAAGAAGGAACCTATCTATAGTGGAAAAGAACTACACAATGATAGAACGAGAAAACCTTTCTATGGTCTATGCGCTTCAAAAGTTTCGACACTATTTGTTGGGTGGGCATTTTTAGATGTACACTAACCATTCAGCGCTGAAATACCTTGTCAACAAGCCAGTGTTGGGGGGGAAGATCTGTATATGGCTTCTCTTATTTCAAGAATTTGACTTTGAGGTCATTATTAAACCTGGTCAACTGAATGTCGGGCCATACCACCTGTCAAGAATAGAAAGTCGTGAAGAGCCCACCAGCCTAGAAGATAATCTACCCGACGTGCAACTATTTGGATCACTATGATGGACGATCATAACAAGGAATTTAATTCCATCATTCACTTTTTGAGTACAGGCTATGCACCTCCAGGATTATCCACAAATCAGAAGAAGCACTTGGTCATCAGAGCTTCCGATTATACACTAATCACAGGACATTTTTATAAGCTGGGCGCAGATGAGGTACTACGCCGGTGTGTTTTTAACTATGAACGACCTTGGGTTATGAGTGAAGCGAATGCAGGTATCGCTGGAGGAAACTATGATGGAAAAGAAACAGTGCGCAATATATTACAAGCATGGTTATGGTGGAAAACCATACATATGGATACTAAGAGCTTCTGCAAGCATTGTGATATCTGCAAGAGAATAGGAGAACTGTTGCGTTGCGACGAGATTCCACTGGCGCCACAGATAACCCTCCAAGCCTTCGATAAATGGGCTGTTGATTTTGTTGGACCAATCAGTCCACCAAGAAAAAGGACTGGAACGCGCTATATTATAATTGCGACAGACTACTTGACCAGATGGGATGAAGTAGTGCCTGTTAAAGATTGCACTATTGCGATTACTGTGAAGGTCCTATTTGAGAATGTCATGACTAGATTTGGCTGTCCAAAAATTTTACTAAGTGACCAAGGTACACATTTTGTTAACAAATTGATTGCTGACCTTACTGCAAATTTTCAAATCCAGCATAAGAAAAGGACACCATATCATCCTTAGGAGAATAGAATGGTCAAATCCTTCAACAAGATCCTAGAGAATGCATTGACCAAGGTATGCAATGCTCATCGAGATGATTGCGATCAGAAAGTCTTAGCTGTGCTATCGGCATATCCCACAACTTGCAAGCGAGTGACAGGCCACACCCCATTCAGATTGGTATATGGATAGGAAGCTATTGTACCCATGGAGTAAATTGTGCCAAGCCTAAGAACTGCTATGCTGGTAGAGATGACTGATGGGGATGCCGTCGAGCAAAGGTTGTCATAGCTTGTTCAGATGGAGGAAGAATGCTTCATCATAGGCTATCATCATACTATGGAGAAGCAAAGGAAGAAAGCATGGAATGACCGCCATATTCAGATCAAGCTGTTCAAAGTCGGAGGACTTGTGTTTCTATATGACAACAAGTTTTTCAAAAACCCAGGAAAGCAAAAGACACATTGGTTCGGGCCCTATGTGATCACTCTCATCAATGATGTGGACACAATAAAACTTTAGAAATTGAATGGAACATACGTCATAGGAATGTTGAATGGTAGCTTCCTGAAGCCTTACTACAATGGTTGTGACATGCCTAGCTAGGATTGCGTTGGGGGGAAAAAGAAAGAAAAAAAAAGAAGGGGGATACTATTATGTTGCACGTCGGTGACAAGCGCATGCAGAAGCGTAGGAAGAAAATAGAAAGCACAAGAAAAGTAGAAATGACAGGCTGGATGGCATCCGACATTTAAAAAAAATATCTGGAAAATGATTGAGGTGGCTATGACAATTCAGAGACATAAATTCGACAAGATATGAGGAGAATGATGATGTGATTTTTGGTCCCGTCAGGCAACTTCGACATAATTTCCATAACGGTGCTCACAAGTAGAGTTCATAGATTGAGTTATAGAGTTAATGAAGGAACGTGTCGACCGAGAAGCCCATGTGATCGATTGGACATTCACCCTCAAGTGCACAACAACTGTAGAGTCTCAAGGTGTGTATAAATACAAGGCTTCACCATCAAGCATCCTTTTATGCATAGAGAGAGCCGAGAGAACCAAAGTCGAGTGATCATAGAGCCAAATTCCATCACTCAGTCAGCCAACACCCATGGTAATTGAGATCCCCAGTGAGAGTGATGTATCCGACGCAACCATTATCTATGGTTTCCCAATCGAAGAAGAAGAAGAAATACAATCATCGGAGGTACAACAACCATAGCCATAGCCAGACAGTGATTCGTATTAATTCTTTCACATGATCTAGGAACTAGGAATTAAAATCATCAAAGAATAATTAACAAATACTCATGAATTGGAAATTATCGGAACCAGAATTGGTTTCCTCTCTGTATATTTAATAAACAATAAAGGGTTACAATACCAATGCTGAGAAATGGCTTAACTCCATGAATAATTCGAATACCTAAGGAGACAATTTGAATTTAGTGAGTGAGTCTAGCTTAACTGACTCTCAACCATTCAATCTCACTCAGTTAACCACTTGACCAAAACCCTAATTGACTCACCAAACCCTAACTAAATTCGGAGTGCAATAAATGACTGAATCTCATTTGAAGGAGATCAAACACATGTCATAGCAATCCAATCATCAAGTGCTAGTGCTCCATGACTCCAATGAACCCCGATGACGTTAACTGAAGCTGAACTGACCATCGGAAGCTGGTGGAGGCGCCTTGTTGACTCCAGTTCATTAAATAATAATAAATAATCATTAAATAATCATTAAATAATATATTTAATGACTGGAGGTGCCTTAACTTACTGTAACTGACTGGTTGAACTGATTGTAACCACCAATTAGCAATTAGGTGCATTAATGTCACACAGATCACCCCCGGAGTGCTCCAGTTAGCCTCCTTGACTGTAGGAGAAGGCTAAGTTAGCCTCCTGAACTGTAGGTAGGCGTGGGTGTGACTGGATGATGGCAATTAATGCTCCACTGATGTCAATTAAACTTAGGATAGTGGTTTAACTAGGCCAATTTGACCAAAAAGAGTGTGTATGGTGGTAAATGTCTCCAACAATCGAATGGTGAGAATCCGAAAGCAACCTGCCTCGACAACCATAGCTGCACCGCACCTTGGGACTACCCCTCGACCTATGGCCACCCCCATTAACATTCCAACCCCTAGTCCGCACCCCATTTTGGACCTAGTTCAAAGACCACCAACTGTAGCTGCACATCCACTCAGAGAGTTAAAGTAGGTTGGAGAAAAGGCAGTAGGAGGCCCATTCGAAATATTGACGTCTAGAAAGTAGAAGGCTAAGGCTGTCCCAAACAATGTTGGGAAAGAACCCATGGAAGAAGACTCGTTGGAGGAAGATGCCATGGATGAAGAATCCCCACTGCACTGAGGCTCAAATGCTGAGGAGGACGACGAAAATTTCCCTCACTACATCCCACCAAGAAGAGCTGATGCAGAGGAGGTGGTGCTACCAAAGAAGGCCAATACAACTTTGGTCGCACCACGGATCCCTAAGAACTTCCCCCTGCTCATTAACATCATGCCGAAGCTTGTGAATTTGAGCTTAGAGAAATTCAACACCTAGAAGCAGCAAGGGTTAAAAAGAATAGAATGCATGATCCAGGACTCGACCCACCCAACTGAACCGCAGGTGCTCAGGCCAATGCAATGGGTTGAGGGTGTTCTCCATGTAGGACTGATGAACCTACTACTTATGCCACACTGCGTCCATAGTCTGCATGTCAACACATACATAAAAAAGATTTTGGTATGTTTTCATAGAGGATTCTTATGGCTCGATCAACCATACTCGATCGAAGTTGAGCTTATTGCTGCGATAACAGGCCTGCCAAAGGAAGGAGATGACCCCGCGCCTTATTTGGCCCACGAAAACACCACCAAGATGAAGCAAAAGCATAAGCTTCAACACATAAACATGGGTTTATTAATTGGCCCCATTGAAGACACTAGTGTAAGGTTCACCACACGGCTACTCTCTTGTAAGTTGCTGCACAAAATGAGGCCCACTTAGTGCACTACAGGAACAATCGAGCTTGCAGAGCTGTGCGCACTAGACAGGATTTTCAATTGGTCACGGTTCTTGTTGAATGAGCTGATAGATGACGCCATGCAGGCCTAGGAATATCCCAACTACAAGTTTCAATATTCTTGGCTACTCATCTTACTCTCATTCACACTATGGACCAACCCACCAGACTATGTGCCGGTAGATGTCCCACTGCCTTTCCATGGCACAAAGTACCAAAATTTGTGGGAAAACAAGAAGGATAAGAATCATAAAAAGGATAACATCGATTTATTTTTGCACGCAATGGTGCTGCGTGATGTTGTTCACCGATCTCACTAAATCTGGGCTACGATAGTGCACAGGTACACAACCTTCATCAATTTCCAGGCTAGTGCCCATAATATGGTTTTGGAACCAAAGAAGGACCCAGAGAAGAAAGTACATAATGTAGGGTTCATGATCATCGATGCTGATGTCGATGACATTGTTAAGGAGTGGCTTGAGGAATGGTGCAACCCGCTGGCAGAGATGCTACTTGAACACCGGAATAAGGAAGACCCACCAGTTGACCATGACGATGGCCAAGGTAATGGCCAAGAAAACGAGGGATGTGATGACCAAAATAATAAGTCGTAAGAACAAGAAGCAAGAGATGATAATGTGGGAGGAGATGGATCAGATCATGCTAACTCTGAGTGCACACCTACCCAGGAGCAGATCCGAACCCAAGCGCAAATGCAGTGACCAAGACCAAAGCCACAGCGCAAGAAGAAGAAAGATGAAAAAATAGCTAACACAGATACCTTGACTGAGGAGGATGTCCGTGTGATAGAAAAATCTATGGCAGAGGTCGCAAGGAACAACCTTACCACTTTGAGAACACAATAGACAAGCGTCGCTGATCAAGTGTCATAGCACCTTAATCAGCTGGTAGATTCCATTAACAATGTCAAATCCACTATGGTAGATTCCATTAACAATGTCACACCAGAACTGGTCCCGCCAATCAAGGTAAATATCTAGGCACAGGTAATGGAGACATGAACGACAGAGTTTTATACAGCCATGCATGGGTTCGAGGACATGCACATAGACTTCTCCAAACTAAGCTTCCAAGAAGTCTATGAGATCCAACAAGCAGCCCCAATCAAAATACGGCTGAGGAAGAATGTTGTTTCCTATCAAGAAACAAAGAAGAAAAGGAAGGCAAAGGCACGCAAGGCCCTCCTTCGGGACAAAGAGCAGGAAATTGTCATGCGTGAGTGTAGCAGGGTTTCACTCACTAATACCATCAAGAGTGTAATGGCATAGTTACCACCTGAAGCGGGCCAAGAAGAGGAAGATTCAACAGCTAAGGTTTCCTGGCTGTTGTGCATCGTAGTGGAACTAAAGAAGCAGGTTGAGGAGCTGCATGCTAGGCAGGTACCGAGCACACCTCCTTAGGTACTCAAGGAGAGACAAAGAGTAGCATCTGAGGATTTTGGGAAGATTACTGAGGGAGAAACACTTTGCACGAAGGCATTTGAAGATGTTTCCGCAATCTGGGTAGCGCTTCTAGAAGATAAGTCTGGAGAAAAGATGAGGGAAATCACGTGGCAAATAGATGAGAAAATCATCGTGGCAAAGGCAGACATGAATAAGCTACCACTTCAGGAAAAGGTTGCAAAAATGATAGAGATCAAGCGGTTACAGTAGGAAGTTTAGACTCTTTGTGATCAATAGCAGACTAGGGAAGCTGAGGTGGAGACACATCAGTTGAAGGCCACGTGGCTCACAAACCTTATTTAGCCTATGCAGCAGAAGCTTCAGCTAATCGTGCAGTCACTAGAAGCAGGACTGTCGGAACATATCAGTTCTGACCATGTATACCAATTGGATGCATGGGAAGAAGAAGTCACAGAAGAAGTTTCTAGAGTGCAACAGTTGGTGAAAGAATTCCAAGACAAGGTTGGTCCTCCTGCGCATTCTGAACTTGTGCCAGAAGCATAAGTTTTAGAGAAAAGTAAAGTTTTGTGGCAGAACAATTTTACGGACAAGTTTCTTTTTTCTTAGTGGCTTGGGATGAGCCACATGTGAGTGTTGGGGGCCTGTTGGGCGAAGAAAAGGGCCAAGGAAAGTGTACGCACGACAAAGAGAAAAGAGGGCTAAGAAGGAATCAGCACATAAAAGATAGAAACATGCACGTGGTGGAGGAAAGAATAGGAGGAAGTTGCGACAGGACGGTTACGACGAGAAAGGAAGATCTAATTCGGTGGAAGATGCAAGTAGAGGAGTGAAATCTAGAAAGCGAAAGTAAAGGAAGACTACAGAAGAATGAACCAGCAGAAGAAGGACAGTTTTGCA
This sequence comes from Pseudotsuga menziesii, assembly GCA_001517045.1. Taxonomy (NCBI): domain Eukaryota; kingdom Viridiplantae; phylum Streptophyta; class Pinopsida; order Pinales; family Pinaceae; genus Pseudotsuga; species Pseudotsuga menziesii. The sequence continues at coordinate 79,997 of LPNX010698244.1, forward strand.
TCTAGTTATGACTAGTATAGACGAGTTGAAAGACATTTTCGCGGCTAGTTAAAGCTGTGGTTAATATCTTCTAGTAGTTTCACAGCTAGGTATGGTCCAACATTTAGGTAACATAATATATTTTGTAAGTTGTTGAGTCTATAATAAATAATTTGTACTCAGTTGACCCTGCGAGGTCTTGTAAATATTATAAATAGGAGAAATCGGTTTGGTATAAGGGTTGGTTAGAGAGGGAGAGAGGGTTAGCTATTGTTAGAGATTATTGATGTTTCCAGTCATTATGTAAGTTCAGTAGGTTGCTGGATAGTAGAAGTGGAAGGCTCTTGAGCCGTGGATCTTGCAGCTGTGTGCGCAGACCACCAATAGTTGAGTAATTTGCAGCTGAGTGCGTAGATAGTAAGTAGAAGAGTTGATCCAGGCTGTGTGCGGATTAGTAGGAGTAGATAGAAGAATAAACCAGAGAGCATGAGAGCAAGAAGTTTGAGTCTCAAAGACATATCTTGAGAATAGTCTATAGGTTGCAAACTGCAAGGTGCTAAATCCAATTGTCATGCCGGATGAAGAGCACCTTGGTAGTTTTTCCTAGATGGGTTTCCACATTATTTCCTGTGTTATATGAATGAACGATGTTAATTATGAATGCCTATATGAATAGTTTCTTTCTTTGCATTATTAAAGTTATTGTTGAATGTATGTTGCAATCTGGTTGTATATGAATGAATAAATGCCTAAGTGTTGGTTGGAAAGGTATGGATGAATCATGGTTAGGTTGTTAAGTCAAAATATAGTCACACACTGTCTGTTGAGCATAAGGGAATAACTATGTTGCGCTATCGCACCAACTATTGGGTTATGAGGATGAGGTCGTGTTGCATTCTAGTCACAACGGATCTTGATGTTGTTGTTGAATAGAAGTAAGAATCCATCTTGTCACCTTTGTCAAGTTCCTTGGACGCACGCCAGGGACTACAGTCCCTCGACCAACTACGGAAACATGTTTTTGGTAGTTACCCATTAGTTATCTCGTGTGAGACTGCGGCTACCTCGCGGGCATTGCCGACTGATCTTGCTTTGTTGGGTTAATGTCTTGTGGTAGCATGTTGGTATTGTGTTGTTGCTGAACCTCGGGTCGAGACAAGAAGGAGATTGAGGCCAACACCCATGTTCCTATAAACTTATGAGCAAACTATTGTGTTACCTCCATGTTATAATTCATGATCTTTTCAAAGAAATAAAACCACCCTGCATCTATTAACATCTTCATGTAGTGAGGATATTCTTCATCCCAGTTACTGTTAATAGGATCAAACCTATGAAAATTACCACCTATCTTATTCATCTTGATGATTGATGACTGAAAAACACCTGCTTGGATCCAAATGTAAATCAAAACAGACTTCAACAGAAATGTCAGCTCCAAATTTCCTAAGAGTTGCATGCAATTCAAGTTGAGATGTTTCGAATTTGGATGAATCAATAATCGTGGGAAATGCTAGTTAATGATTTTAGTGATGTCACATCAAATTAGATGATGGATAGTTTCAATGAATGTTTCATAATGGAGAACCTCATTGCCCAAGGATATAATGCTTCATGAGTACTTAATTACTGCAAAATTCAAATTGTTACTATTTGTGACATTTTGACAGTGCAAATCCATATAACTCCTTCATAATCAAAATGTTGCCTATTTGAACACTTTTTCACTTTGGATAATTTTCTTAAAATAGGGTTCAAAATCATGAAAATCATAATAATAACAACTATTAGAAGGAATTAATAAAAAATAAGATCCAATGCTAAACTTATTAATAAAATAAATGCATAATAAGACACCTAAATAATAAGGAGCATGTTTACTAGAGCAGGGAATGGGTGGATGATTTCTAGGGTTTACCCTTTGTGAGGCTAGTCGATGGGTTGCGAGGCCACACTGGTCTATGCACAAGCATCATCTCAGGGCCTCCTATGGAGTTCCATGGTTATAGTGGGGGATGGAGACCCCAGATCGATGGAAAGAGAACCAAAACTAGGAAGGGAGAATCCGGATGAGGGAGGGGATGGGATCAGGAGGCACTCAAGAACCAGGTCAGGAAAGAAGATAGGCCTGGGGGGATATTTGCCAAAGACCACTAGCATCCCAACGATTCAAATCAGATCTGAGGCGGTTAGAGGTAAGATCGAACCATGGAAGGAAAATGCCCTAATAGGGAAATTTGTGGGGATCTGGCTAAAGGAGAAAGATCTGGTTAAATGGATAAACAGTGCGTGGAACCCTAAAGGGAATTATGACCTACATATGGGATCGAAGGGTTTCTTCACCATTATATTTTTCAACCAGGAAGACAGAGATAGAGTCATGGAGGGAGGCCTGTATTTCTTCTTATTGGCTAGGTTATACCTTGGTCCATGGAAGGAACGTTTTAACCCATAGATGATGGACATGGCGGTTGCCACAGTATGGATCCACCTCTTCTCACTTCTAGGTGAGTACTGCGATTTGATACTCTGAAGGACATCAGAAACAAACTTGGGGAATTCATAAAAGTAGCAGAACAGACTAAGGTCCAAAGGTATACCTCCTTTTCCAATCTCTGTGTCTATATGGACCTTTCCAGAGAACTCCTGGTAGCAATAAGTTTAAATTTGGAAGACGAGGAATGGATTCAATCCATAGACTATGAGTAAATCCCCTTCCGGTGTCGTCACTGCCATGACTATGGTCATCTTGGGAGGAACTTCCCCAAACTAAGCCCCAAGGTTGGAACGTTTGACCCTCGACAGGAAAAGGATTCAGAATTGGATGGGTTCACACAAGTTAAAAATAGATGAAGAAGCAAAGGCGGAGGAAGACCCAATGTGAAAAAGGAGTAGGTGACAAAGGAGCAGCGATCCAGAAACCCCTTTGAGGTGTTGGGGAGGGATAAGGAGGACGGGGACATCACAAAAGAAAAATATGCAGCAGAACAACAGGAAGGCTTGATTAAAACCCCAGAAGAGGAAGTTGTGCAGTAGATGGAAGGGATGAAGGAGGATGAAGAGGACGATATGGAACTCGGCGAGCTAGATCTGGATGCGATTGAGGAAGAATGTGGGAAGAAAGGCCAGGGCTATATCTCTCAACGTCAGATCAAAATCCTTCAGGAGGAAATCATATGAACCGGTGCCCATGAGATTCTTGGGATTGACCCAGACTCGCAAAAAGGAAGTAAGAGGAAATCTCCAAAAGAAGAGTTAAGAAGAGGTCAAAAGATGAATAAGCAACGCATTGCTGCAGTGGGAGTTAGAATCATTGAATCTAGCCAATATCCTGTGATCAAGGAGGCCTTCTCTTAAGTCAATAAGGGGTGTCAATGAAACTGATATCATGGAACATAAGGGGGTGTAGCAACCCCAAGAAGTGGAAAACACTGAAGAGGAAAATCAGGCAGGAAAACCCAGATAAACTTTTCCTTCAAGAAACTAAATGCAGCCTTTAGGGCTTGGAGAAAATAAGAGATAAAATTGGGAAAGGTAGTCACCTAATGGCCCTAGACGCTACTGGACAATCAGGTGGAGTGGCAATTCTCTGGTAGCCAAGGACCATGGAACTCTCAGAATGGTGAGCAAACAAGTTTGCTCTTATGCTAGATTTTTGCATTATTGATTTGGGAGTGAGAGGCTCTTTGGGGAATTTTTATAGCCCCAGCAGTTTCCCCGAGAAGCAGACCTTCATAGCCTTTCTCAACTGGCTCAAGGACCAAACTGAGGATAGAAACTGGGTGCTCGGAGGGGATTTCGACCTTATTTCCAAACTTGGGGAAAAGAAGGGGGGGCAGAAGAATTTTGGATAAATATCAAGAAGCCTTCTGCGAATTTCTAGCTCAGAGCTCCCTAGTGGACCTAGAAATAGGAAATGGGTGGTACATTTGGAATAATAAGAGGGGGGGGAGAACCTGGTTGCCTCCTGCCTTGATCGATTTTTGGTGTCCGAGAATATTATTCACAGTACAGGGGAAATTATGGCTGGTGTTCTCCTTGCAACAGGCTCTGATCATTGGCCCATCTGCCTTACCTAGGATTGGTCAAGCTCCCCCATGGGTAAGCTATTCCATTTTGAACAGTTCTGGTTGGAACATAAAGACTTCAAGGACCTTGTCAATCAATGGTGGCAAGAGTTGGTTCCCCCCCAGGAATAGTTATGTACCGCATTCAGTAGAAACTCAAGGCTCTAAAGGCCAAAATCTGCATGTGGAATAGGGAGGAATTTGGAAACATATTTATGGACAAAAAAAGGTTGTTATGTGAGCTGGACCTCATAAACAGAAAGGGCATGGAAGAAATTTGGAATGCAAACATGAAGGCCAAAGAGAAGGACCTGATAAATCAAATCGAGGATAGGGAAAGGTAGGAAGGAATATTCTGGAAACAAAAGGTGAGGGTAAAATGGCTGCAGGAGGGAGAAAGAAATACCAAATTATTCCATAACTTGGTGATTCAGATCATGGGTAGTTCCAGAATCCAAAAACTAAAGAAAAGGGATGTTGGTAGAGTAGAAACTAGACGGGAGATAGAGGCAGAGCTCACGCAAATTTTTTTAGAGATTCTTAACGAGGATGGAGGGGATAGAGGTAGGGATATTGATCAAATTACAATCCTAATCCCCAGGGAAGTCACTGGAGAAAACAATGAGATGATGACCAAGCCAATGGTGATGCAAGAGGTAGAGGAAGTCGTCAATCAAATGGACCTTGGGAAAGCCCCAAGCCTGGATGGATTTACATCCAACTTCTTCCATTAATTCTGGGATCTCATTAAGGAGTAAGTCCTTGACATCATGGAGGAATCCAGAAAAAAGAGGGGAGTCCTCAAAGCCTTTAATGCGACCTTTTTAATATTAATTCCCAAGGAGGCAAGGGCGGATAGTCTAGACAAATTTCGACCATTATCTTTATGTTAATGTTATCTATAAAATCATTTCCAAGGTAATTGCTAACCATCTTAAACCTCTCCTTCCTGAGATTATCAGTCCTGAGCAGTCAGGATTTGTAGAAGGAAGAGAGATTTTGGATGGGGTCATTCTTGTTCATGAGGCGCTTCACTCGCTCAAAATCACGAGGCAACCAGGTATGATGATCAAGCTTGATATAACGAATCCTTATGATAAATTAAATTGGCAGTTTATGGAGAAAATGTTGGAATCCTATGGCTTCTTCCAGGGATGGGTGGAGTGGGTCATGGGATTAGTCACAACTCCCTTCTTCAACATTCTCCTTAATGGGTCGCCATCTAGTACTTTCCAACCTACTCGCCGTATCAAACAAGGTGATCCTCTATCTCCTTTCCTCTTCATCCTTATGGCTGAAGGTATGAGTTGTCTTTTCATGTCCCAGGCAGAGAGAGGAGAAATAATAGGATTAAAATTCCATGATGGAATGGCACCTCAAACTCACCAAAAATTTGTTGATGATACTATGTTCATGGGGCACCCTTCAGTCCAAGAAGAAAAAAGCTTCAAAAATAGGCTGGACCTCTTTGCAAAGGCCTCAGGCTTGGATTTCAATCCGAATAAGTCTTAGGTCTTTTTTGTGAACACTGCTCCAGATCCACAGAGGAACATCTTATAGATCCTGGGTTTCTCGAAAGGATCCCTCCCATCTAAGTACATGGGAATTCCCCTTGGGGTGGGGAGGTTACAGAATTCGTCCTGGTAGGAAATCCTAGATAGAATGAAGCAAAAAAATTAAAGCTAGGTTCTTTGACCCGTAAAATTCCCTAGCAGTTTGATCCTGGTTAATACCATCATGTAGGCTATGCCTATATACCTATTCTCGATTCTCTCAGCTCCTAATTCTGTCCTCAAGGAAATCCAAAGTCTACAACAGAAATTTTTATGGGGTGGAAGAGAGGTGAAAGCTAAATTTTCCTTGCTCTGCTAGGAGGATATATGCCACCCAAAGGAGCACGGAGGACTGGGTCTCAAAGATCCTGAAGCCATGTTTGAGATCAAGGGAGAAAAAGTATGGTGGTGGTGGGTAAATCATTCATCTGATCCATGGGACAATCTTTGGCACATTAAATATGCTCGTGACCGACCCATTCAGTAATTGATTAGATTCAATGAGACTCTGAGCAGGTCACCCATATGGATGAAAGCGTTGGCTGGCAGGAATATTGTTCAAGATCATAGTTTCTGGGAGATCAGGGATAGTATGTTGATGTATTTGTAACTTCAGAATGTATTCACTTATATATCTTATGTCTTGTACCCCAATGTTTATTCTGGGATGTGTCTGTAATGTAATTGAGTAAGGTCATGCCCTGATATTCTAATCGAGAGGATCTATAATGTAAACAATTCATGTCAAGTCATTGTGGGTAACCTTCCTATTGTTCAAGAGTTAAAGTCCCCGTATTTCTAGGGCAATAGGGTCGCTAGACTCACCTAGTGAATTCGACCCTAGTAGGGTTTAGTCAGGTCAGGATTTAGTATAAATAGAGAGCTATCCTCTCTATTTATCACACACTCACTCACACTTAGTTGTAGCTCATAGTTGAGGAAGAAGAAGACACTGGGGCTAGGAAGAAAGAGGTTACTATTATCGGGAGTTCATCTTACTGTTTTTGCAGCTTTGCTATTTGGTGTTGATTCTATCTTTGAGGAAGTTGTGGGGTTTTCTCCATTTATGGTTTCACCGAGGAAAAACACCGTGTTCATTGTTTATTGTGTTTGATTATTGTGCTTGTTATTCTCTTAGTTAGAGATCATAATAATGCTAGCTTAATGTTAAAAATCTAGCATGGTATCAGATCTAACCTGAGAAGAAGACACTGTGCAGCTGTGGGAACTAGGGCTTCCTACTTTGTGGATCTTCCTCCATATATTTTTAGCAAAAGAAGGTTGGAATAACTCTCCTCCCTAGGGCACATCTTTCTATTGAAGCAAAATCCAATTCTAAGGTTTTTCAGTTTTGGACCTAACACTACTGCTGGAAATTAGGGCTTTCCACAGAACTGGAATTTTTCACTGATCCCAGACCTGGATTGATCTCCTCCTCAAAATCAAAGTTTAGAGATCAATATCAAAGCATTTGGTTGGACAGAAATCTGGAAAAGCAAAACCCTAATCTACTCCTGAACCAGCACTACAGAATTTTAGCTCCAAATCCAGATCCGACATCTTGACCTGGTAAGATCTAAATATTTTGTATTCCCATTTGAGGTTCTCAGTTAAGATGTCTCATCATACCAAGCTTGATGTAAAGCTTGAGGGAGATGATAACTTTCGAGCCTGGAAGTATAGGATCTCCTTGGTCCTGGAAGAAAATGAGTTGGACCCCTATATCAGTGAGGAGGTTGCAATTCCAGAGGGAGATGAGGCTAAGGCCTTACATAAGAAGAAGTTGGTTATGGAAAAGAGGATTATTTCTGATTCAATCAAGGATCACATCATACCACATGTGTCCTCCCTAAAGAAACCTAAATTTATATTTGATTCCCTAACCAAATTGTTTGAAGGGAAGAACATAAACCGGAAGATGACCTTAAGGAACCAGTTGAAGAATGTAAAGATCCAAAATGCAGAAACCATACAGTCTTAGTTTACAAGGGTTTCTTAGATCAAAGAACAATTAGAAGCAGTAGATGAAGAAGTGGAAAATATAGAGATTGTAATGACCACCTTGAATGGTCTCCCTAGATCATGGGACTCCTTTATTCAAGGGATCCATGCCCAGAAAGAAGTTAATCAAGTTTATAAAACTTTGGGAAGAATGCTCACAAGGAGAAGCTCGGATAGTAGCTTGAGAAGAAAAGATGGGAAGTGAAGATCAAGCTCTCACAGTATAATCCAAGAAATCCATATCTAGCCACCACAGATGTAAGTATTCTCATCAAAGGAATAACTCTAGAAATCCTAGAGATATGTCTAAGTACATTTTCTATACATGTGACGAAAGAGGACACTTTGCTAGAGATTGTCCTAGAAACAAAAGTAGCTCTCACAAGAAGAAGGGAAACAAGAGAAGACATCATGCTCATGCTACAGAGGATGATGAACCTTTCACAAAGATAAGTAGACAAGTCAGTGATGATTCTTCGAGTGATGAAGAATATGTTCTGATTTTCTCTCTCACAAGAACTATCACACATGGCAGCAATGATTGGCTTATAGACAGTGTCACTTCCAAACACATTACAGGATTCAAGGAATCCTTTGTGAAATTATCTGAACATGAATCACCTCACAAGGTGAAACTTGGAGATGACTACCAGTATCCAATAAAAGGTATTGGGGAATCCTCCTATAAGCTAGACTCTAGAAAGTCTATGACAATGAAGGAAGTATTGTTTGTACCAGGACTAAAGAAGAATCTCCTATCCATATCTGGATTAGATGCAAAAGGAATGAGGGTTGCATTTATAGACGGTCAAGTCATCATGTGGCCAAAAGGAAAGATTGTTGATGATGCAGTAGTGATTGGGGAACAAGAAGGAGGCTTATACAAATTGAAGGGCCATCCAGAACAAGCTTTGGTTCATGACTCAGTAGAACCAAATGAGCTTTGGCATAGAAGGCTTACACATGTGGATTACGAAGCACTACCACTTGCAAGCAAAGCTGTTGAAGGTCTCCTAGAAATGCAGACAAAACATGAAGGTGTATGCAAAGGATGTGTGAAAGGGAAGAACACAAAGAAGACATTTCCAAGTAGCGAAAGCAAGGCAAAAGGAATCTTGAAAATGATCCATTCCGATGTATGCGGACCAATGTCATCAAGTTCACTAAGCGGGTATGTATACTATGTTTCTTTCATTGATGATTTTTCTAGGAAGACATGGATTTACTTCATGAAGAACAAAGATGAAGTTTTTAGCAAGTTCAAGGAATTCAAAGCCTTGATCGAGAACCACACTGAAAAGAAGATCAAGACCTTTCGATCAGATAATGGCGGAGAATTCACTTCGAATGAAATCAAAGAATTATGAAAATACTCAAGGATTAAGAGGGAGTTGTCCACTCCTTATAATCCACAACAGAATGGGATTAAAGAAAGGAAGAATAGAACTATCATGGAAGCTGCAAGAGAAATGCTTCATGATCAAGATATTCCTATGCATCTATGGGAAGAAGTTGCTAGAACAACGGTTTATGTACAGAACCATACTCCACACATAGTACTTGAGAACAAGACTCCTGAAGAAGTCTTCTCCAGCAAGAAACCAGAAGTCATCCATCTCAGAATATTCGACTGTCCTATATACATACACATTCCGAAAGAAAAGAGGAAGAAGTTAGATCCTTCAGGAAAGAAGGGTATATTTGTGGGATACTCTGAAAGCTTGAAGGCTTACATAATATACTTTCTAGGATTCAAGAATATTGACATTAGCAGAGATGTAACATTTGACGAAGATTTAGCCTACATCAAATCCAGGAAGAGACCAGCTGAAGAACCTGAAGAAACAAGAGCACCTAGAATTCATGATACAATCATGAATGAAGAAATTCAAGAAGAAGATCGAGAATTAGAACAACCTCAAGAACCTGTAGATCCGCCTCTGGAGAAGAATCCTCATAAGAGGAAACCTGCTTAGGTACGTGAAATTATCCAAGGTGAAGAAAGATATGGAGCTTCAAAAGAAACACCCAGGGGAAGAAAGAGAACTAGGTCATGTTCCAATTATGTAGCCTTGCTATGTGATATTATTGATAAAGAACCTTCCAACTATGAAGAAGTGGCAGAACGAAAGGAATGGAAGGATTCTATGATCAAAGAGTATCAATCAATCATGAAGAATGATGTTTGGGCTATTGTCCCAAGACCAGAAAGGAAGTCCATTGTAACTTCCAAATGGATATACAAGATCAAACATGTTGTAGATGACAGCATAGAGAAATATAAAGCAAGATTCATGGCTCATGGTTTCTCCCAGAAAGAAGGAATAGATTATGAATAAACCTTTGCACCTGTAGCCAGATACACTTTCATCAGATCAGTACTTGCTCTGGCTACAGTGATGAAATGGAAGATACACCAGATGGATGTCAAGACTACTTTCTTGAATTGTGTAGTAGAAGAGGAAGTTTATGTGGAACAACCACTCGGTTTTGAGACACATGACAGGGAATCTCATGTGTGCAGATTGAAGAAAGCCCTGTACAGTTTGAAACAAGCACCCAGGACATGGTATGTAGAATTGATGGTTTCCTATCCAGTTTGGGATTTACCAAGAGTAAAGCAGATTCCAACCTTTACTACAAGGTTGAAGATGGCAATCCAGTGATACTCCTACTATATGTGGATGATCTGTTTGTAACAGGTATGGATGGGTTGATTACTGATACGAAGAGGAAACTTGCTGCTGAGTTTGAAATGAAAGACTTGGGTATGATGCATTATTTCTTAGGCATGGAGGTGTGGTAGACTCGCGGATGGAATATTCCTTGGACAAGGGAAGTATGCAGTAGAGATTCTGAGGAGATTCAGGATGATGGATTGCAAGGCCATAACCACACCTATGACATTGAACCTGAAGCTATTGAGTGATGATTCATCAGAAGCAGTTGTTGCTACGATGTATCATCAGATGATTGGGTCCTTGATGTACCTGATGAACATGAGACCAAATATTTGCTTTGCTGTGAACACCTTGAGCCAGTTCCTGACAGATCCGAGACATGTTCACTTGATTGTTGCAAAGCATATTCTGAGGTACCTGAAGGGTACAGTTGACTATGGGCTCAAGTACGAGGAAAATCAGAAGATTAACTTAGAGGGTTATGTTGATTCAGATTGGCTAGGCAGTTCCATTGAAAGGAAGAGCACTTCAGGATGTTTCTTCAGTATGGGATCAGGTGTGATCTCTTGGTTTAGCAGGAAGTAATCCTGTGTGGCACTGAGTATAGCTGAAGTAGAGTATGTTGCTTCTTGTTCAGATAGTTGTGAGGTAGTATGGATGAGGAAGCTACTGTCTGATTTATTTGATCTCCAAATGGATTCTACTTGTATATATTGCGACAACTAGAGTTGTGTGAAGTTTTCAGAGAACCTAGTGTTCCATGACAAGTCAAAGCATATCGAGATCAAGTATCACTATATCAGGGATATGGTGTAGAGAGAAGCAGTGAAGCTCCAGTATGTTGGGACGGACGAAAAAATAGCTGATGTATTGACAAATCCATTGGATAGAGTGAAGTTTGAGTACTTCAGGGAGAATCTTGGTGTTCTCTAGATCGAGGTTCCCTTCAAAGGGAAATGATGAGACCTAGAGCCATTCTGACATGGTGAGAAAATTAAGTTCCTTCCATGGTCAGATGTAAGGGCAGAGCCAATCTGTCATGGTGAGAGGATTGGTTCCTTCCATGTCAGATGTGAGTGCTGAGTCATTATGAATTAGTGTTAGATATAAGTGCTGAAGAATACCTACATGGAGGCTAGGCCTACAACCAGCATGAAAAAGGGCTGGCTCTGTAGAACTTCCTGTGATGAGAAGAATCGAGAGATAGCACCATTCTGAGATAGCACTGATGATGATGATCCAAATCAAGTGATGATCCAGATGTGATGTTGATCCAGACTTGATGATGATCCAGATCAAGTGATGTTCCAGATTTGATGATGATATAATGATTATGATCCAACAGTGATGATCCGGTAGTCGTGATGATCCAGATCCCATGATGAAGAAGACTTGAAGAAGAAGATGACTTGAAGACGAAGAAGACTTGAAGACAAAGAAGAATTGAAGATAAATACAACTTGAAGATGAAGATAACGAGATGATCCAGTCGATACAGAGAAGAAGACCAGTGCTGAAAATTGTGTCAAAATAATACCTTCCTAGTTAAGAGCAAGTGTTGATGTATTTGTAACTTTGGAATGTATTCATTTATATATCTTATGTCTTGTACCCCGATGTTTATTCCAGGATGTGTCTGTAATGTAATTGAGTCAGGTCATTCCCCAATGTTCCGATCGGGAGGATCTATAATGTAAAAAAGTCATGTCAATTCATTGTGGGTAACCATCCTATTGTTCAAGGATTAAAGTCCCCGTAGTTCCAGGGCACTAGGGTTGTTAGACTCACCTAGTGAAGTCGACCCTAGTAGGGTTTAGTCAAGTTGGGATTTAGTATAAATAGAGAACTAGCCTCTCTATTTATCACACACTCACTCACACTTAGTTGTAGCGCATAGCTGAGGAAGAAGAAGACACAGGGGCTAGGAAGAAAGAGGTTACTGCTGTCGGGAGTTCATCTTACTAATTTTGGGGCTTTTCTATTTGGTGCTGATTCTATCTCTAAGTAAGTTGCATGGTTTTCTCCATTTATGTTTTCCCCAAGGAAAAACACTGTGTTCATTGTTTCTTGTGTTTGATTGCTGTGCTTGTTATTCTCTCAGTTAAAGATCCTAATAATGCTAGCTTAATGTTAAAAATATAACATGGTAGCAGTGCCAAATTCTGGGATGATTCATGGAATCATCTTCCCATCCTTGGAAGAGATCCACGATGGATTCATATCAAGAAGAAGGCCATCGAGGAGGGAAAGATCCAGGTGAACCAATCTTGGATGATTGGAAATTCAGAGGATCAAAGACAATGGGATTTTTAGGAAAAACATGAACTCACAAGCGAGGATGATTGGGGGGATTTTTAGGAAGAACTGATCAAATGTTTCATCAAGGTTAAGGAAGGCCTGGACATATTAAGATGGGGATATACAAATCAAGGCTCCTTTATCATAAAGGAAGCCTATGATATCAGACTGGGTAACCATGTAGAGGACGATGGAATCTGGAAGAAGATATGGACCGCAAATATTTGGCCCAAGGTAGCTCTTTTCATGTGGCTGGTTGTCAAAGGAAGGATTCTGACTAGCGAAAACCTAAGATGGCATGGGGTGCAGGGACCTTCTCAATGCTTCCTGGGCTATCAAGAGGAAGAATCCATGGTTCACCTCTTGGATAAGTGCACATTCGCAGCATCCATATGCGATAAAGGGGTGATGGGATTCCGAAGAAGTGATAGGAGGTGGGGCGAACCAGCCCAAACCATGAAAGAGTGGCACCCAAAATCCTTTAAGAACCCTATTATCAGAACTATGTGGGAATCCTTTTTGGGTATGGCCATGTGGTGTCTGTGGAAGGAACAGAATGCTAGGATCTTCAGGGATCAATGCAAATATGCATAGGTAGTGTGGAATACGGTGAAGGACAACTTGTTATATTCCATCTAGAGCATGAAATGGCATGATCAGGATAAGGTAATCCCCCAAGAAGAAGCTCAGAATGGTGTGAGCTGGGGTCTTGACAACTCTATGATGAATGGCCTGTGAAGATGAGACAAGATATGCCAGCCATCCAGCTCGAAATTTTGGTTCGCCCCTCCCCCATAAGTTTTCATGCTGAACTTTGACGGATCCTCCAAGGGAAATCCTGGACCTGCAGGCTTTGGTGGTCTATGTCATGACCATGATGGAAGGATTTTGACTATTTATCTGGGAGCAATTAGCTTGGACACTAATAACTCAGCCGAATTAGAGGGAATGATTCATGGCTTTGAATTTTGATCAGAGGTGGCTGCTTCCTTGCGATCATCGAGGGAGAGTCAAGCATTCTTATCCAGATGGCCAAACGAATGGTAAATGGACAAGCCTCTAAAAAGGTATCCTCCATTTGGCACCTTTCCAGCAAGTTGGACTACCTACGCACCCTCCTCCTTACTCACACTGCGGTCTCCTTTTTCCATGTCAGACGGGAGGCCAACAAACAGCTGACTTGCTAGCAAACGCTGGCATGGAAGGTGAACGGGATTTCAATGCGACAGATTGGAGTCTTTTGGGGCAGACGAATGGGACCAACACTGCAGACAAGTGGCCTTAAGGGAAATGAATAGTAGGGCACAGGTGGCTCATCCGGTTGGTGGCAGGACAGATGGGTACAGGAGGCACGAGCACGCCCAAACCAGACCATCCTAAATGCTTTACGTGTGATGTGGTTTAAATGATCAGAACAGATGGTGGTTATCCTTCGCCATCATTATGGTTAATTCTGCAAAGAATGATAATATTGGTGAACTGAGGCAGGATCGTTGGCAGGATCGGGCTTGCAATTTCCACAGGAGGGACATTGCAGGTGTAGGTACTAAGGATGTCGCTTTCATGATAAGCTTGACGTGAGAAAAGGGCCAAGATGGGAAGTCCCCCATGCTCCCCCCCTCTTCTTATGCAGTGAAGGATTAGCCACCCACTATCCCTCAACGTTGCAAATTTTTTAGGCTCCAGAACCATGCTTTCTCTCTAGTGTGCCCCTTGGTGTCTGGTATTGAAGGTGTGTTTCGGCTCTACCCCCTGGATCAGTTCTACATTCCTACCCCCTATCTTATGGCTCTCAAGTGGTCATTTAGAAGGGAGTCAGGCTCTAGGGAAGCTTTTGCTCACCCTGACCGTAAGGGGAAGGGCATTTTTAGGTAGACTCACCAAGCAACCAGGGCTCAACTTCAAGCCTAGGAGGAGGATGAACATTTCAAGGAACATGTCCCGCTCGGAATTTGGTTGGAGGTCGAGAAGGTGGTTGAAGATATTTGGGAAGAGGTGAAGTGCATGCTGAAAGAATGCTTTCACGAGGAAGTAGCGGACTGGGTCCTTGACCCCAGCACCACGGTAGGCAGAGCCTCTGCTTATGATCATATACTGATGACCTATTGGGTGACCATGCATCTAGTGGTTCATTCCTCGATGGCAAGAGAAGCTAAGGGTGAAGGGGATGAGGAACTAGTGCAATTCTAGAAGGAACATAATAGCGAGTGCCACACCATGCACCAGAAAATAAATGTAATCGCATCCAATTTGGGCTGCCCTTTCCACCCTACTGATCGAAGAGCGCTAGAGTGTGCCTGGCCACAGGTGAAGGATAGTCGAAGCGAAACAATGCATCGGGGAGCACAAGCAAGAATTCAGAACAAAGATGGCACCCAGAATTCCACTGTGGCTCTAACCCCAATAGTTTTGCCCTGCTTGGGCATCTCCCCTCCAGACCGGGTCTGATTTCTCCTCTTTCTATCTGGGTCTTTTTATGTTGGCTCCGTTTTTATTTAGTGGTTGCTTAAGAATATTAGTAGCAGTAGTTTTGATGAAAATACAGTTTATGGTAACTCTAGAATTCACTAGGCTTTATAGAATCTCAGTAATGTTGTGGGAAGGGAAATTATGTAATTTTGATAGGAAAATATGTAA
The DNA here is from genome assembly GCA_001517045.1 of Pseudotsuga menziesii. Classification (NCBI taxonomy): domain Eukaryota; kingdom Viridiplantae; phylum Streptophyta; class Pinopsida; order Pinales; family Pinaceae; genus Pseudotsuga; species Pseudotsuga menziesii. Next base: position 95,213 of record LPNX010698244.1, read on the forward strand.
TGGGGGTATATGGAAGGCCTGGGAAGACTCTGTATTTTTTTGGGAAGAAAGAACAGGTCTAGTACCAAATGGTGTTGTGGACACTCTGGCCTTTTGACTGTTATGGATGTTATCTGCTATGTAATTTTGATTATGTAAAGTAATACAATGTTTTATTTTAATAAAAAAAGACACCTAAATAATAGAAGGGTACATGTAATCTATCATACTTTAACATGCTTCAAAAAAACACTAAAGAGTTTTTAAAAGGGAACAAAAATAAAAATATAGGGCTATGTCTAGAGTACAATTCTACTACTGACATAAGATCCATAGTCCATGGAATCAAATTCCACACGTCCTTAACTACTGCTTCTATTGATTTGTCCCATACCTAGCTATACCATTGTTGAACTCATCCCAATACTTCATTAAATGCAAGAGTTAAATTCCCAACTACTCTCTTACAACAATTTAATGGGTGGCAAAGATTCCTTCTTTGCTCCCGAAAATGACACATGGAAATTAGAGGGCTCTATCTCCCACTCCCCCTACCCTATCCCTAGTGGATAACACTCATATCCCCAACTTGATTCATTGTTGTCTCGATAGCCATTATTGGACATTTTATTTCATATTACAACATTTACATGCAGTTACATTGTGCATCGCTTACTAGCACATGGATGAAAAATACATAATACTTGCCTTTATAACTTGGAAATTCAATACCAAGGCTTTGGCCTTGATCTCAACGCTATGAATCCTACACCGTATATGTACAATATTCACACTATAAGAAAATATATACAATATGGGTAAAAACAGGGGCATTAAATTCTCCCTCCTCTTAAAACAACACCGTCCTTAGTGTTCTAAAAAATGAAAAAAAATGGATATGATTCTCTTATGGCATACTACAGCTCCTAGGTAGCCTCATCTGGTTCAAGGTGCTTCCATTGCACCTTCACTTTCTTGATGGTTATGTTCCTGAGTAATGCCACCTTCTTGTCAAGGATGCATGTAGGCTCCACCTGGAACCCTCCCTTGGGTTCCACCTAAATTGCATTCCAATCAACTATGTGTTGTAAAGGAATATACACCAAATAACCATAGGTATGGGGTTACCAACATACTCAAACAACTTGCAGACAATTGAATCTTAAAGTATAGAATAGGAAATAGGAGGTTTAGAAGGACTTACTTGTTAAACGAAGTTTGATCCTTGCTATTCTCTTCCTCTCTGTTCCACTTCCAGAATCTTCAGGATTGTTCCTCTTTCACCTGTCAAGAAACACTCTTCCAGATACAAGATGATTCATATATATATAAGCAGATTAGATAAAACATATATCATACTGAAATGTAAACATTTATCAAACCACAAGACATGAAACGCATATGGAAGAAGTAATCTCTTTATTATCAATAATGGAAAGAGTTAAGGTTACAACCCAACATCTGAGACAAGAACTCCTCTGCAACCAAAGGATTCTGAGTTCCACTGCTCCAAAGAATTCTGTATACAATCCACCAGCATAACTTTGCTCTCCCAGTCTGTATATCCAACACCCTCCCCAAGGCCTGTATTTATATGGAGGAAATAAGGCAGTTTCGCAAGTTGAGGAGGTTGAGACAGTTAAGGTAATTAAGGAAAAAGGATTAACTAATCTCAATCTATCGCATGTTATTATTTTTAACTGTTAAGGGATACATTCGCGGGTATGTAGTAGAGAAACCCGCGAATGATTCGTGACTCTTCACAAGGGAAACTCACGAATACAAAGATTCGCGACTTGCATCAACCAGGACTCGCGATTGACTCACGAGTTGTATAACAGGAGAGTCGCGAATACAACCTAACATGTCAAAATGGAAAAGTAACCAGCTGGATAGAGGAAGAATGTATTATAAGAAACTCATCAATAGTACCCTAGGAAAACCTCAATCCATAGATGTCCTTTTGTGTACCAACATGAGGAAAGTCGGCACTCGGATGGAGAGGTGCCATTTAGGCGGATAACAGATGCCCCCTAATGTGTGAGGTCAGAGGGAAACGATGGCCGAAATACATTATAATCATCATCATTGAGGAACTCAAAAATCCAATGGAGCAGAAAGAGTACCTGAAACAAATACATAGTAATGTCATATACAAAGTTACATCTAAGGATGCTATGTTCAATTTACTGGAACACTAGCTCCTTTACAATATTTGAGTACATCATATAGCACCATGTATATTAAAAAGGTGGATCGAAGCCACAATATACAAGAATGAGTCTTCAAAGATCTGGAAACTGTGTATAGAAGCGAACATAGTCTCGTGCAACTTAGTCCATAGGGGAAGGACTAAGGTATTCATAAAGGATCCCAAAGAACCAGTACAATCCAAGCCATGTGAATACAGGAAGCTGAAGTCGAACATGGAAAGGATTCAATAGTTTGTCAATAAATAGATGATAATCGACAACTGAAGCAAAGGAAATGACCAATAATGAAAGTGAATCCTAAGGTACCATCGTCAAAACTGTAGGTCTTCGTCATCAGGAAGTACTGAAACGGAACCATACTGTGATAGGGAAGGCAACAGATCCTCCAACGGATCACAAGAGTGACTAGGAACTGGGAAAAATAAGGTAGACACAAATAGGTAACAGATATAACAATGATGGGATCAGGCTATAAAATAGACATTTGGGAAGAGTCCTTGAACAGTGAGCACACCACAGAGATGACCCAAGGCAACGTATAACTTATAGAGAGAACAACTAGACTTATTTGTCATGTAGGAGACATGATCAGATTCCCCAGGTATAACGGACAAGAGGAGGAGTAAGAAACTCAAAGTGATAGATGAACACAAGTAGACACTGAAACATGGATATCGGAAAGCAAAGAGTGCTATTTTCAAGGATGACATGCTGCCATTACTGAAAACAAGAGAAAACTTCTTCCTTACCTTCCCTGTTAAATTTTAACGAGTCCAGGAAAGCCAACTTGGGTCCCTCTTCATTTTTAAACAAGCTTGAATAGATGGGAAAATAATGCTTGATAGGATCCCCTCTTTCTTGTAAAGGCTTAACGAGTCCAAGAAAGAAAACTCGATACCATCTTCATTTTTGGCAAGCTCGAAGAAAAGAAAGAAGAATGCTTGATAAACACTAATTCGTGGATTTTACGAGCCTGAACTAGTACATGCTCGATGGTGTTTTCATAGTTTAGAGAGTTTGAAAACTCCAAAGAAGACTCCAGGGGGGCCCTTTTTCATGCAATTTAGTCTCCTGAGGCCAAAAAAGTATAAAACAAACCAAATAAGAACTCTCTTAACTTCCAAAGAAGAAAAGGCGCACCTTTTTCGTACTTAGTCAGGAAGGTCCGAAAAAGGTTAAATTACCACCTACCCAACGCTCCTTCAAAAGCAGCATATAGCCTGAGTTTAACGAGTGTGAAGGAAGGCAAAATCACTCAGAAAGATCCATTTGATTACGAGAAATGGGGCTTACAATAGTAAAATCGATGCTTTGTTCTTTAAGGTTTAAAGAGCATGACAAAGACATAAAGTACACTCAGAATCTTTTTCACTTTTGGTCCAGAGCATGAAAAAGAGAAAACTAAGCTCATACCGGGGGTTCCTTTTCCGTAAGTTTAGTCCCTCAGGTCCAGAAAAGAGATAAACCTATGCCTAAGAATACTCTTCTCAATTCAGTAGAAAAGAGAGGGATCCTTTCTCGTATTATTCCACATGGTTCTAGAAAGAGATAACCTACCACCAATGTGGATGCCCGTTCACGTATTCTTAACGAGCTTGAATGGACAAGTTTACTCGGCAGTCAAGTCTATTTTGAGGAGTCAGACTTGGGCCTAAAGAAACTCATAGATCTTTCCTGTGAAGTTTTAACGAGTCCGGAAAAGTCAACTCACGGCCTCCTTACTGTTTTTAACGAGCTCGAAGGAGAGCAGAAAGAATGCTCTAAAGGCGAGGAGACGAGTGTCATAGACAGGCAAAACTAGTTCCAAGCGCAAGGAACAAACCTATGCATAATGCAAGGAAAGTGAGAAAGATTAGGACACTCGGGGAACGTCTCCTCAAGGTAAAGGGTGTCAAGTTGCAAAGGAAAAATGATACAAGGCTGAGCGACGATGAGAACAAAAATGAGGGCTTATACAATGAGCTAAAAGCATGGAAGCCGACATCAGGGTCATAAGCGTGAGTAGGGCACATGCAAATGGAATTACGACTTGAAAAACAAGGTGAGGCTAGTAAACAGTTGTGAATCCAACTAAAAATCCTGTCTCCAAGAAACAACAACATCAGGATCATATTCAGAAGAAAAGTTCCGATGTGGGTCACTTTGGAAGAAACACATGCGACTTTGCTATCTTCTATAAAAGGTAAAGTCAAGGAAGAATCAATCGAAGGAGATTCTATAGGACCAAGGCTCGAGGGTTTATAATCAATAAGATCAACCTCAGAAGGAAAGAAAACATCAACACGGGAGATAGAGTCTGCAGGAACAAACTCAATATCACAAGAGTTGAAAAATTCATAAGAAAAATAAAACTCATCAGGATCACTGACTTGCTGCTTGAAGGAAGAGTCAAAAAACTCAACAAGACCAATATAAGAAGAAAGGTCAGTCTTATTAGGCAAATCAGGGTTAGACCTAGTCACAACTGAACCAACATCCAAAAGAAGATCAGACTATATCAAAGACTCTAGGAATACTTCATCCAAAGGAAGGAGATCATCCGAGATAGGACACATGTCTAAAATTTCAAATGGATCGACAGAGTGGAGAACATGTTCTATAGTCTGTATAGGATGACTCACCTGATCAACTACTGGGACCAAGTCCCGAGAAGGTAAGCATGAAAATAGAGGCTGCTTTTCAGTAGCAATTGAACACAAAGGAAAAGAGGCCACATAGTTCACCTGTGGTGGGGTGGTGTCTATAGAAACACTGGGAACCAATAAAGGAAAGACCTGGTCTCTAGTTGGGTCAAGAGACGGATCAAGAAAATCCAACTGATCGATAGTGACAATTTCTTCGCCATGATTAAAGTACATCACACGAAAAAATGTTGACACCACAGCTTGCATGGCATAGACATAATCACGTCCAAGGAGCATATTAAAGTCCAAGGGGTCTTCTATCACCATGAAGTCAACTAAGACGGTCTTCCCACCCAAAGTAACAGGTGTTTGAGCAAGAATTCCCAAGGCTATAAAAGTTCTTCTATCAAACGCCAGTAAATGACTAGCAGTCGACACAAGGCTGGGAGATCCCATGCCTCGCTAAGCACGAGCAGACAAAATACTAACTGAGGCTCCTTCATCAACAATACAATGAGCAATCGTATAGGGTTCAAATTTGACCTTTATCTGGAAAGGTTCATTAGAAGGAAGGCGCGGCTCAACTAGGCTATCCCATTCAAAGGAAGCAATCTGAGAGCTTGGTGGGGGTTGATCCGAAACAAGTTCAGTGCCCCCTTGTTTAGTAAGTTCTAAACTGGCAGTGAAGAAAATGTGACTAGTAGACACTTCACTCTCCAAGGGAAGAGTGGGGTTGATCGATACTGGAATCGATTCAACCGCTTCGCGAAAGTCACTCTCCGAAGGGATAGTGGGATTGAACAAAAATGACATTGGTTCAATCACATAAGGAACACTCTCCAAAAGAAGAGTGGGATCGACCAAATCTGAGATTGGTTCGACCACTTGATCAACCAAAGGTTGAGTAGGTTGTTGAGAAACTATAGGGTGTTCAGAAGAAAGAAATCCTTGAGTCTTGGAACAAACTCTTCGAACCTCTGCGATAGCAGGGCATAGATGAGTAAGATGATCTCCCTCGCATAGCATACAAGGGAACTTAAGTTTGTGCTTCAAATGACCAGTTTTCTCAACGGTGTCAACATGACTAGCAGTGGCTGACTGTTTGCTCTCAACATGGCATGCAGAGGATGAGAGTTTTCCCCTAGCATGAACTACAGAGGCTGAGTGACTGGGTCCAACCTCGCTAAGAGAGGTTGGTTGTTGAAAAGCTTCAAGATGTTCAAAAATGGGATGACCATGAGCCCAAACTCTTCTTACCTCTTCAATAGAAGGGCATTTATAAGTAAGGTGGTCTCCTTCACAAATCTTGCAAGGAAACTTGGGCTTGTGTTTTGGACGGGTATTCTTTTCAACATAGTCAACATGACTCGCAGTGGTCGATGGATGGTCTTCAGCATGAAGAACAGAGGCTGAGAGACTGCCCCCAACATGACCTGCAGAGGCTGAGAGACTGGATCCAACATGGCCTGCAGAGGTTGGATGGGCACCACCAACATGAACAACAGAGGTTGAATGGTTAGGATCAATCTGCTTTGTAGCAGTTGAGTGTGTGCCCCCAGCATGAACAACAGAGGCTGGGTGGATGGATCCAACATGAACAATAGAGGTTGGATGGGGAGGTTCAACTTGAAAACCAGAGGTTGAACAGGTGCCATCATCATGCACTGCAGAGGCTGAGTGACTGGATCCGACATGACCTGGAAAGGTTGGAAGGATCCCACCATCATGATCAACAGATGCTAGATGGTGAAGATCAACTTGACTTGCAGAGGTTGAGTGCTTAGATCCAACATGACCTGCAGAGGTTGGATGGGTTCCCCCAGCATGAACAACAGAGGCTGGGTGGTGAGGTTCAACTTGACTTGCAGAGGTTGAATGGGTGCCCCCTTGCTTATGTGCTTTCTTCCTATTCCTCCTTCTTTTACTTCTTTTAGACTGCCGGTTACTGGTATCAGTACTTTCACCGCATGAGGTAGAAGGAGGAGGAGAATCAACTACAAGTGAAGGGGAAATAGTGTTTTGATGCCCTTGATATAAGGAGCTTACTTGAGAAGCATCAGGAGCACTCAGGACAGTTGGAGTGGAAAACAACCACACTGGTAGCCCTAGGGTGAATCCCGGAAGATTCAAGGTGGCCATCAAGGGAACACCAACATTCCCTGTGAGAGGAATAGGACAAGGAGCTCCCATCATGGGGATATCTTGGTTGGTGTTCAAAGGGGTGTTAGCCATAGATTCAAAAAAAGAGACAAATTTTGAGGTTGATGGTCAACCAAAATTACAAAGCAGACACCTAAAGGCCCACTAAGTATAGACAAACCACACAGCACTCACTAAAAATTCCTAAAGCCCAACAGACAAACAGGTATAAGATGTACTTTCCAGAAGAAAGCTGATGGACAGTTACTTGGCGTCCCTGTAGATGTTCTTAGGCACAAGCGGAGGAATCACCCACCACCCTCCCACACTTTCTACCGGGGTTACCTTCCAAGTCTGTCCAAGGTCAACCAGAAATAACCTTCCGGTGTACCTGTGTATGAGCCCTAGATGTCAAGAGACTAAAGGCTACCTTAACTATATTGATAGTCTGGGGGGACAGTCGTCAGCTGAACTCGTACGCATGGGCAGGGTAGCTGAGCCCGAAACTCTGTCTAGGACAGAATCCCCAGATGCGTAAAAGTCCTGAGTTACGTTTTGACAAGGATTCAGAGGGTTATCTCCTCTGTCCACGCCTCCACGTGGCCTAGTGCTCAACTCCCGTTTGAGAGGAGCTTCCTAGATACAATCAATGTAGAAAAGGATTTACCTAGTGATTGGCCAATTACGTCTGAAATTTAACACTTGTGGGAAGTTAAAACTCCCTAGCCCACAAGTCTAGCCTAAGCTAGTTGGTTTATGACCCTATAAAATAAAACTTACTAATAAATTTTAAATTATATCATTTATTTTAAGGGCTGTTTTTAGTCAGAGGGGAAATGGCATGAAACTTATGTGGTGTTTTGACTCAAAATTGAAACAAAATGACTAAGCAAAGAGATATGAAATGCTGAAAGCAAAAACTATCCTCTTTATTTTTCCAATATAAAACTTGAAAGCCACAAAAGAACAAATTCTTTTTATATTTCCAAAAACAATGATATGCTATGCAATCTAGACTAAAAACCCTAATCTACATGCATATAAAGCAAACATATGTTTTTGTCTTTTTCTTTTATAAATGCAAAATAAAAATAAGCCTATCAACTAATGCAAGAAAGTACTGTAAGCAAAGCAAATAGACAACTACTTTATACCCCAGAAACAAACCCTAGGTTTCCCTAAAGTTAGATATCAACCTCTCTTAAAAAGGAGGCTCACAAAGGTAAACAAGCCAACAACTTTGGAATGAAAAGACTGAGCAAAAATACTGACATAAACAAAGGTCAAGAAGTCCCAAGTATCAATCTAAACCTAACAACAAAGGCTGCTCAATACCTTGTCCAACAAGGTCAAGCCAAAGAAAGAGGTAGGGGGGCAAGAAGCACAAACAAGTATAGGTTCTTTTTAATTTTCTTTTATAAAAACAAAAGAAAAACTACAATGCACTGTACTTGAGAAAACTTGAAACAAATAAACTGTATAAAAGCAACAAACTGAAGCAAACAGGCTGACCAAAACAAAAGACAACCAGCAAGGAACCTTATCTTGGGTGCAAACAATGACAAAAATCATTGCAGACTTACAAAGGCAAGTGACAACCAACTTCTGTCAGAAGACAGACTAGAAAAACAGAGCCCAAGACATTGACAACAAATCTGGAAAAAGACACTTTAAACCACAACCCAAACAGGCCTCCCACTTCAGCATGCAAGCAGTAAATAATCCAAGCAAAAAGACTCAAGGGCTTCCGGAAAAGCACAAAAATGTGATCAACAGAGGCACCCAGACAGGCCAAATAGCATTCATAAAGAAAATCCACTCAGAAACAGGAATTACCCAAAGCAAAGACCAAGCAACCTTTAACTTAAAAAATCCCTACTTCCAGAAGTATTCACGACTGTCTATAAGGGAAGGTCGCGAATGATTCGCGACTGTCTAGTCCAGTGACCCATGAATACAAAATTGTATTCGTGACTGTCTAGAACAACAACTCATGAATGGGTATAAAAACTTTCTCAAAAACAAAGAAAAAACCAGGACTTTCAAATACTGAAGCAAGCAAGGACTAGGATGTAAGACCACAATACAGACTTCAAGCAAACACTGGTCAGGAAACAGAAAAGACCTATAGCAGTCTAGGCTTCCCCAGCAGAGTCGCCAGTTCTGTTGTAAAGGAATATACACCAAATAACCATAGGTCTGGGGTTACCAACATACTCAAACAACTTGCAGACAATTGACTCTTAAAGTACAGAATAGGAAATAGGAGGTTTAGAAGGACTTACTTGTTAAACGAAGTTCGATCCTTGCTATTCTCTTCCTCTCTGTTCCACTTCCAGAATCTTCAGGATTGTTCCTCTTTCACCTGTCAAGAAACACTCTTCCAGATACAAGATGATTCATATATATATAAGCAGATTAGATAAAACATATATCATATTGAAATGTAAACATTTATCAAACCACAAGACATGAAACACATATGGAAGAAGTAATCTCTTTATTATCAATAATGGAAAGAGTTAAGGTTACAACCCAACGTCTGAGACAAGAACTCCTCTGCAACCAAAGTATTTTAAGTTCCACTGCTCCAAATACTTCTGTATACAATCCACCAGCATAACTTTTCTCTCCCAGTCTGTATATCCAACACCCTCCCCAAGGCCTGTATTTATATGGAGGAAATAAGGCAGTTTCGCAAGTTGAGGAGGTTGAGACAGTTAAGGTAATTAAGGAAAAAGGATTAACTAATCTCAAGCTATCGCATGTTATTATTTTTAACTGTTAAGGGACACATTCGTGGGTATGTAGTAGAGAAACCCGCGAATGATTCGCGACTCTTCACAAGGGCAACTCGCGAATACAAAGATTCGCGACTTGCATCAACCAGGACTCGCGAATGACTCGCGAGTTGTATAATAGGAGAGTCGCAAATACAACCTAACATGTCAAAATGGAAAAGTAACCAGCTGGATAGAGGAAGAATGTATTATAAGCAACTCATCAATAGTACCCTAGGCAAACCTCAATCCATAGATGTCCTTTTGTGTACCAACATGAGGAAAGTCGGCACTCAGATGGAGAGGTGCCATTTAGGCAAATAACAGATGCCCCCTAATGTGTGAGGTCAGAGGGAAATGATGGCCGAAATACATTATAATCATCATCATTGAGGAACTCAAAAATACAATGGAGCAAAAAGAGTACCTGAAACAAATACATAGTAATGTCATATACAAAGTTACATCTGAGGATGCTATGTTCAATTTACTGGAACACTAGCTCCTTTACAATATTTGAGTACATCATATAGCACCATGTATATTACAAAGGATGAGACCTGTTCTGAGGAACAAGTGATGATAGATAAAGAAGAATATGATGATACTTTCAAAGAATTCAAGAGGCCTCAAACACATTGCAGTTATGTGACACTGTTGAGCAACATCATTGATGCAGATCCTTCCAGCTATGGAGAAGTAGCCAAGAAGAAAGGGAAGGACTGTACTAGGTCAAGAAGACTGATGTCTAGGATGCAGCATTGAGACCTGGAGGGAAGTGTGTAGTATCTTCCATATGGATCTACAAGATATAGCATGCAGTAGATGACAAAATCGTGGGATACAAGGCAGGATTCGTAGCATGAGGCTTCTGATAGAATGAAGGCATAGACTACGGAGAGACATTTGCATCCAGTGGGAGTTGAGGCACATGACAGGTAGACTCATGTGTGAAAATTAAAGAAGACCTTGTATGAGCTCAGAAGACACCCATGGGATAATACATACATGAGGAACTTGAAGAATATGACAAGCTCACAGATGGGTGGGAGAAGAACTTTTGAAAAGGTTCAAGATAGAGGATCTTGGTATCCAATAACCCTAGATGGATACAGAGAATATTAGTAGTAGAGGAAGCTACTTGTCACTCCGATACATAATGTTTCAATGCATAGAGTATGAAAGACATAGGGAGAATGATGTTATGCTTCAGAGGGAGTGACTGCAGAAGATCCTAAGGTTCGACATGGTATGACAGGATGGACAACTTACTGATGGCTCTAGGATTTACTGAGAGTAAAGTGGATTCCAAACTTTACTTCAATATTGAAATTGAAAGACTAGTGATGCTCCTGTTATATGTCGATGACTTGTTCCTGACAGAAAACAGGAACTCATTAAATTTGCAAGAAGGATACTTGATTCCAAGTTCAAGATGAAGGACTTGGATACGATGCATTACTTCTAGGCATGGGGGTGTGGCAGAATGCGGATGGAATCTCCTTAAGACAAGGGAAGTATGCAGTAGAGATCCTAAATAGGTTCAGGATTATGGAATGCAAGGCCATAACCACACCTATGGCATCGAACCTGAAGCTATTGAGTGATGCTTCAATAGAGACGGTTGATGCCATGATGTATCGTCAAATGATTTGTTACTTGATGTACCTAATGAATACGAGACCAGATATTTTCTTTGCTGTGAACACATTGAGAAATGCTCACATGATGGTTGCAAAGCATGCAGTGAGGTACCTGAAGGATACAGTTGAGTATGGGCTCAAGTATGATACGAATTTGAAGATTCATCTCGAGGGTTATGTCACAGTTATGTGGATTCAAATTGGATAGGAAGTACAATTGATAGGAAGAGCACTTCGGGGTGCTGCTCTAGTATGGGATTAGGTGTGATCTCTTGGTTTATCAGGATTGAGTCCTGCATGGCACTGAGTAAAGCCGAGGCAAAATATGTTTCCACTTGCAATTTGAGAGGTAGTATGCTTCCTTTGAAAACTACTATTTGATTTGGTTGATCTGACTTGCATGTTTGTATGATGAAGAGAGGAGCAGTGATCTAGGTAGATATCTCTAGAAATAGGGAGTTCTAGCATAGCTGGTGAAGATAGGTTGTCTGAGCATAAAATATTGGCGAAGCTCGTAGGTTGCTTAGATGTAAATGGTCCTATAGGTTGTCCTCAGATGTAATCGGTCCTGGTGAAGCTTGCAGGTTATCCTTGGATGTAATCAGCCCTGATGAGATTCTATGATAGAAATGGCCAAAGTGAAGTTTGAGTACTTCATGGAGAAGCTTGGTGTTCTCCAAATCGAGGTTCCCTCCAAAGGGAAGTGATGAGTCCGAGAGCCCTTCTGACATGGATATAGGATTGGTTCCTTCCATGGTCAGATATAAGTGCAGGATCCATTCTGATGTGATTGCGGGATGTTTTCCCACATGATCAGATGTAAGTGCAGAGCCATTCTGATGTGACTCTAGGATGTGTTCCCACATGATTAGATGTAAGTGCAGAGCCATTCCAATGTGACAGTGGGATGTGTTCCCACATGATCAGATGTAAGTGCAGAGCCATTCTGATGTGACAGTGGGATGTGTTCCCACATGATCAGATGTAAGTGCAGAGCCCTTCTGACATGCTGGATTGGTTCCTTGCATGGTTAGATGTAAGTGCAAAGCCCTTCTGATATGCTGGATTAGTTCCTCGCATGGTCATATGTAAGTGCAGAGCCCTTCTGACATGTTGGATTGGTTCCTCACATGGTCAGGTGTAAGTGCAGAACCCTTTAGACAGGTATCTTGGATTGGTTCCTCACATGGTCGATTGTAAGTGCAGATCATTTCTGACATGAATGTTGGATTGGTTCCTCTCATGGTCAGATGTGAATGCTAGGCCTTTTTGAAATGGACTCGGGATGTGTTCCTCCCATGGTTAGATGTGAGTGCTGGGCATGCCTTTCTAACATGTATGCCATATTTTTTCCTCACATGGTCAGATGTAAGTGGTGGGTAGGCCATTCTGACTTAGGGTTAGATATAAGCGCTAAAGAATACCTACATGGAGTCTAGGACTACAACCGGCATGAAAAAGGGCTGGCTCTATAGAACTTCGTATGAAGAATGAAGAGATAACACCATTTGATTGAGATAGAAGAAGCAGTGATGTTGATGATGATTTAGTGATGATCCAGTGACGATCCAGATCAAGTGATGATCCAGAATTGATGATGATCTAGTGATGCTCTAGATCAAGTGATGATCCAGACTCGATGATGATCCAGTGATTATCCATACTTAATGAAGATGACTTGACAATGAATATGACTTAAAGGTTAAGATGACTTGAATATGAATATGACTTGAAGATGAAGATTAATTGATGATGATCCATATGATACATAGAAGAAGACTTGTGTGGATAAATTATGTCGATAGAATACCTTCCTAGTTAAGAGGGAGTGTTGATGTATTTGTAACTTCATAATGTATTCACTTGTATATATTATGTATTGTACCCTGATGTTTATTCTAGGAAGTATCTGCAATGTAATTGAGTCATGTCATTCCCTAATGTTCTGATCGGGAGATTCAATAATATAAACAAGTCATGTAAAGTCATTGAGGTTAACCCTCCATTGTAATTCGGGGCAATAGTCCCCACAATTGAGTTAAGGTTAACCCTCCTTGTCGATTGGAGGGCAAAGTCACCATAGTTGTGGGGCACTAGGGTTACTAGACTCTCCTAGAGATGTTGACCCTGGTAAGTAATTGTTAAGTGAGGCTGATAGGTTGGAGTGGAAATAAAGTGAATGAAAGAATATAAATAGAGAGTGAGCCTCTCTATTTATCACACACACACACACTCACTAGGGCGCATGAGTGAGAGAGGAGAAGATATCTCAAGTGAGAGAGGAGAAGATCTCTCAAGTGATAGAGAGAGAACAACTGTGGAGATCATCTTTTCTATCTTTTGGTTTTACTGCTACCATTGGTGCTCATTCTATCTCTGAGGAAGTTGCGGGGTTTTCTCCTTTATGGTTTCCCCGAGGAAAATTATTTGTGTCTCTTGTCTCTTGTGATTTTTGTTGAGCATGTTATTCTCTCAGATAAGATCCTAAGATAATACTGTCTTAAATGATAAAAATATAACAAGTACTACCATACTCACTAAACTATCCCAAATCACTAGAGTTTTGTATCCATTGCCATGTAATGTCTCAAATGGGCTCATTCTAAGTGTTTCTTGATGTCCATTGTTATAAGCAAATTCTACCAGGTGCAAGTAATCTTCCCATTTGTATGGCTTGTTCGTCACATGCATTCTTAACATGTCTTCTAAGACTTGATTCACCCTCTCGATCAAACCATCTATCTAAGGATGATATGTTGTGCTAAAATTCAATTGAATCCCCAACTCCTGAAACAATCATTTCCAAAAATTTGATGTGAATTTTTCATCTCTATCTTAAATTATTACCTTTGGTAACCCATGCAATCTGAATACTTCCTTCATGAAAATACGTGTTATGTCACTTGCTTTGTGAGTGGACTTGTTTGGAATAAAATGAGTTTCCTTTGGTAGATTTTTTACCACAACCATGACGGAATCATGATGCCTTATTATCCTTGGAAACCCTATTACAAAATCCATAGAAATTACTTCCCACTTCCATTCTAGGATGGGTAAGGGTTGTAACAGTCCTGCTAGATGTTGATGCACTACCTTAACTTGCTGACACTTTTTACACCTATAAATTTACTCTGCTATATCCCTCTTCATTCCATGCCAAAAGTATTCCTTTGTTGCTGCTATTGTGGTCTCTTGATATTCTAGTTTCCATGAGTATGGCCTTTGGTTAATTTCATCCATTATTGTCTTTTTCATATATGCACAATTGGGAATGTACAACCTTCCTTTATAAACAATAATAATACCTTCTTTGAGCGGATACCATGCGCACCTTCCATTAGTACCTCCTTGTTTCAATTGTTCCTTCACCTAGAGATATGATTCATCTTTGAATTGGGATTCAATCACTTTTGTATTCAATCCTATTTCACATATTCTTAAAGTTGATGTGTGAAACCTTTTGTTGACGGAATCAATGACCTTTTTCTCCTTTCCTTTCACATGCTTAGTTTCAAAATAAAATTCAAAAAGGAACTCCAACCACTTGGATTACCTAGAATTTAAGCTTGGCTAGTCAAATAAATATTTTAAACTCATATGGTCTGTTATGAGCTCAAATCTCTTGCCCAGTAGGTAATGAGACCACATCAGTGAGTTCTTGACCAGCGTCTGTCTAACCTGGGTTGGTTGGTTGGTTGGTTTGTGCAAGGTGTGTGTATTCTATATGTAATAATGCTTTACTATTTGAAGTGATCAAATGGATCTTGGATAGCTTTATTTTGATCTGGAAGTATGTAGATTCCTTCCTATTGCTTTGGATTTTATTTACTTAGCATACGGGAAGACGGTAAGCATCACTTAATAGAACTATTAGAGTCTAGGTAGTATGGTTATTGGGTAAGTAAGGTTCTGATCTACTTACTAAGTCAGGTCCTTCTCAACCCTTCTCACATCCCTTCCTGATAAATCATGATAATCATTGACCTGTTAAGTGATTTCGAATAGTCCATATCTAAATAGATTCTACTGTTTGGTTTACCTTGCATTCGTGACTAGATGCAAATTGTGAGTCACATAGCTCTTCATGTGGTCCTTTAATTTTATTGATTCATAAAATATCACAAAACCTTCCTTAATTATCATGCTAACCAAACCCTCGATGCGAGCGTCTGTGCACACCATCAAATGCTTTTCTAGATCAACGATCTTTAGAACATGATCGTTGGTTAGTAAATTTTCAATTGTTGAAAGATGTATTCACACTTCTTATACCACATGAACATCAAATTTCTTCTCTGAAACGTTGTGATTGGATGGGAGATTTTGGAAAACCCTTCAATAAACTGTCGTTAGTACATTGCAATACCCGTAAACAATCTAACACATACAACAATCTTTGACATAATCCAATTTTTTATGGGTTCAATATTCTTAGGGTCCACCACAATTCCTTCCTCTAAAATAATGTGTCCCAAATACTATACCCTATGCTAATAAAAAATTTCACTTTCTCAACTTGGCATATAGCTTATATTCTCTAATATCCTACAACACCATTCTTAAGTGTTCATCGTTCTCTTCTTCGTTCTTGGATTACACAAGAATATCATCTAAAAGTACCAACATGGACTTGTCCAAATACTTGCTAAAGACAATGTTCATGAGGCACAAGAATGTGGCAGGTGCATTGGTGAGACCAATGGCACCACCATGAACTCATAATGGCCATATCTTATCTTGAACGTGGTCTTGTGGATTTCTTCTTCCTTTATCCTCAAGGTTGATGATAACATAACTCAATTTTGGAAAACACTTTGGCTCCCTTCATTTGATCAAACAAGTCATCAATTCTTGGCAAGGGGTACTTGTTGTTGACTGTCACTTTATTTAGCAACCTATATTCAACACATAGCCTCAAGATGCCATATTTATTTTTGACAAACAACATCGACGCTCCCCAGGGAAACACATTCGGCCTAATATACTTCTTATATATCAATTCACGTAGTTGTGTCTTCAATAATACAAGTTCTAGAGTGCTCATCCTATGACAATTTATACATCTTGATGAGAAATTTATACTCAAAACGAGAAATCTAGCCATAAAAAATAATTTTTTTCATAAAATACAACAAAAAATAGCCCTGAATAAAAAAGTGGTGCTACCGATAGAAACACTTTTTTTTCTAGTTAAAAATATAGACATGGACCAAAACAATCCTTATTGTTGTTCACAAAAACCTTAAAATCAATCCCTAAATGGAAAACTAATGCTACCAATATCACACTTTTTCAAAAAATAGCATTATTATATCATTGCATCATAATTTAAAATTGTTTTTATTAAATTTCTTAGTAATACTATACAAAACTAGCGCAAAGTTAAACAAAAATTATTCAAGAAATTATTTCACTACTCTTACCATATAAAATAAATAATTTATGATAGTATTCATAATAAAACAACATATTAATCTCTAAAACATAGAAGTTATGATATTTGAGCACATAACAGATGTCTGCAGTGCTACAAAATGAGAAATATATGAAAGAACGAGAACTCAAGCCATAAAAATTCATACGTTTGCATCAAAAAGATTGAAAAACAACTCCAAAATGAACCATGGGTGGTATAGTTGCAATCAAAACCCTAAATCAACCTCCATATTGAAAATTGGACCCTCTAAAATAACTAATTTTTTTATTATTTAAGGTTAAAATTTAAAAAATAATAACTTAAGAAAAACAAAACTAAAATTAAAAAGTTGAAAATTAAAAAACACAAAATATATTTAAAAAAATTTCAAAAACCAAATTCAAAAAAATAAAAAAAGTATTTACAACCTTACAATAAAAATTCTAGACAAAAAAATTAAAAGATAAATAAAAAAACATATAAAAAAATTGTAAAAAAAATCAAAACGAAACACAAATTTGAAATAAAAAATAAAAAAAAACTAAAAAACTTAATGTTTATAAAAAACTAAAAAACTTTGAACAAATTTTAAAAAAATTAAGTTAAATTTTTAAGAAAAAAACTTTATTTTTTTTGAAATTCAAAATAAACAAAATTTTAAAAGAAAAAAAAGTTCAAACTCAAAAACAAAATGAAAAAAAAACTAAAACGGAACAATTTAAATAATTAAAAAAAAAAACACTCTAGTGTCCCCCCTCTTCCCATGTCCCTCCTCCATTCTCCCTTCCCCATCCCTCCTCCATTCTTCCCTCCCCTCCCCCTCCCTCTCCCCCTCCCCTATCCCCCTCCTCTCCCCTTCCCTCATCCCCCTACCCTCTCCGTCCCTCCTCCCCCATTCCCTCCACTCCCCTTTCCCCTCCCAGACCCCACTCCCTCTCCCCCCCCTCTCTTGGCCCCCTCCACCTCTCCCTCCCCCTCCTAGCCCTCTCTCGGACCCCCGTTCTCCCAACCTTCCTCAATTCCAGGAATCGACGTCCCACCATGAGGAGCGGCGCATGGGCATGATAGGGAGAAGACTCTCTCCCTCTTCTACCCATGCATCGCCCCTTGGAATGGCCTATCGATTCCATAATCGACACAGGCCAAGAGAGTGGCCTTCCTAGGCAGGAAGGTCCTCTCCCACCTTGTTTTGATTCAACGAATTGAAGGGCCACCATGAGGGATGGGGAGGAGGAATAGGGAGTAGACCCACTCCCTCTTTTTCACATGTCTCACCCCTTAGGGTGGCTCGTTGATTACCATAATCACAACAACATTTCAGCCCAGAATCCGACGACATCCGACGTAAAGTACGATTGTGTCGAATTGCAACGATGAAAAGTACTGTATGTTCTGAATTTTTTTTGTCATCTTGCAGAGTCATCAAATTTTCAACTTTACAACCTTGCTGTAGGAAATTCGACGGCCTTGCCATAGGAAATTCGACGATCTCCTTGCCGTACGAAATTCGACAACCTTGCAGTAGGAAATTCGACGACCTTGCTGTAGGAAATTCGACGACCTTGGTGTAGAAAATTCGACGACCTTGTCGTAGGAAATTTGACGACAATTCGTTTGAAATTCGACAACTATTGTCTTCATAATTTAAATAAATTTATAATTTAAATTATTTTTTATAATTTTAAATATAAATGATAAATTAATATTAATTTTTATAATTTAAATTATAAATTTATTTTATTTTTATTAAAATGGAACTTTATTGTTTTAATTTTTTTATATTTGAAATTATGTTTATTTCTACATATTTAAAATGGTTAATAAAATATTTAATTATATATTTTAAAAATAATTATAATTAATTTTTATATTATTAAAAACTCATTTTTATTAATTATAATCAATTATTTACAATAAATACATATAGTATTTATAACAAATTAAACAATAATTTATAGCCATATACACTTTGGATATAGAAAACAATATTGATATACAACCATACATGAAGTCATGAAAACCTACTTATGGAATATTCTACACATTATTGTGGATCATTACATGGGACCTCTTTGTAACAAGCCCTTAATGGATTATGTCCAACATGTTGTTGAGATACAAATGCTCTTATAAGTATGATCATTAGACATGCATTAAACAATATGGTTGGGTAGGGAATTAGACAATGTCAACTTGTATGATAGAATATGGTTTGGTAGGGAAAATGACAATGTCTACTTAGGTATTCAAGTGTTAGTATTATAACATATGGAGTAGTTACTAGTGGTTCATTAGTGGAATCCCACATTAACATCAAAATAAAACAAAGTTTTGTTTAGTGTTTCATTAGCGGAAGCACACATGGACCTCAAAGGAAAACAAAGATTTCTACAGACTAATTTTTAGAACTCAATAATGGGTTGTTGGAATACAAGGATGTTTTGTACAAAAATTGTTTAGAACTCAACAATAAGTTTTTGGAATACAAAGAATGGTGTCCATTGACATGAATAACATCATATAGGCATGACATGATTTGATGCCATTAACAAGATCATTTTTTACCACACGTACAAATCAAACACAATTAATTGTGCCACCAATCAAGATGTCTTCAAATTCCTTCTTATTCCTAACTACTCCACGAACGTATCGTTTGGAACAATCCACTTGAACTTGTAGAAAATACCTTGGACCACTCTTCCATATCAATCACCATTAATTTATCCACCATGAAGTATGTTGTTGAACAATATGACTTTGGAAATATCTTCAATTTCTCTTAGCTAGCACCACATCTTGCACCTGTAGAGGATACGTTGGACCACATCTCCATATCTGGTCTTGGTATTTTCTCAACAAAATATGCCAAAATGAACTTACTTAAGGGTTGTGTTGCTTGAGTACCATATGAAATGATAGAAGGAATATGTGCAAGTAGAGTGAAGTGCTGCAAAATGCATGTTGAAACCCCACACCATACTTGAGATCAACCATATGAACCCCTTAGTTAATGGGTGTTCCTCAAGATATGTGCATGACACTTGTGAATACAAGTGTGTGAAATAATCTCTTCAATATGCAAAGAATTCCTCCAAATGTGAACAAATTGTGGTCATCATGATCATCATCGTCGTCATGATCATCATCATTGTCATCATGATCATCATCACCTTCAACATCATCATCATCATCACTGGCATAGACATCGACATCACCATATGGATGTGGCTTGAGATTCAAAGCTTAGAATTGGATGTGGTTTGAGATTCAAATCTTAGAATTGGATTAAGCTTGAGATTCAAAGCTTAGAATTGTATTATTCTTTTTAAGATCAAAGGATCTCAATTTTTTGAACATTTGTAAGACAAGGTCCATCTATCATTCTCCTCCTGCCCTAATTTGTTGTATTGATGAAGTGTTCAAGCTTATCATCCTTGTCTCTATCATCATCATCCTTGTCGCCATCATCATCATCATCCTCATCCTCATCATCGCTGTTATCATCATCATCATCATCATTATCAGCATTATCATCAGTATCATCATCAACATCATCATTAGCATCACCATCATCACCATCCTCATTCTCGTCATCATCATCATCATCATCATCATCACCATCACCATCATCATTATCATCATCATCATCATTAGCATCATCATTATCATCCTCGTCGCCATCATCATCATCCTCATCATCACTGTTATTATCATCATCATAGTCATCATCATCATCATTGTCATCGTCATCATCACCATCATCATCATCATTATTATCATCAATATCATCATCAACATCATCATCATCATTATTATCATCAATATCATCAACATCATCATTAGAATCATCGTCATCATCATCGTCATAATCATCATCATCATCATCACCATCATCATCATCAACATCATCATCATCATCATCATCATCATCATCATCATCCTCATCGTCATCATCATCACCATCATCATTCGCATCATCATCATCATCGCCATCATCATCATCATCATCATTAACATCATCATTGTTATCATCATCATCATCGTCGTCATCATCATCATCATCATCATCATAATCATCATCATCGACATCATGTCCATCATCATTGCCATCATCATCATCACCATCACCATCATCAACATCATCATCGACATCATCATCGTTGTCATCATCATCATCGACATCATCATCATCACCATCATCATCATCAACATCAACATTGACATCATCGCCATCATCATCATCATCGTGTCCATCATCATCATCATGACCATCATCCTCATGATGATGATGATGATGATGATGATCATATCATCACCATCACCATCACCATCACATCATCATCATGATATCATCACCATCATCACCATCACCATCATCCTCAGCATCATCAACCTCAACATCATCATCACATCATCATCATCATCAGTAGCATCAACATCGACATCATCATCACCATCATAATCATTAGCATCATCATCATGAATGTGAATCAATGCATTGTTAAAAATTCCCATTTTCTACAAATCCCTGAAATGCACTTCCATTCACTACACCTCTTCCATGTACATGATAGTCCTTTCCATGTACAAATCCTTGAAATGACGATGATGACAATGTAAAAATCATCACCATCATCATCATTGACATCATCATCATCATCATCATCATTATCATCGTCATCGAAGCTTCTTTTGCTCCTTTCACTTAATAGACTTGGATCATGTTTGTGCCAGAAATTGTTTCCAAGGCTAAAGAAACAAGCCAACACAATCTCAAATAAAACTCAATAAAGTAAACTAGGTTTTATGGTTTCTAGAATGTTTTCTTCGTTGTAAATTTGGTGACCAACAGGGAATACACTCATGAGCTAAACAAGAACTGAATCATAAGCAAGTAAAGACAAAGATGCATAATATAATCAACAAGTATCCAACATAACATAAAATTGAAGTTCATTCATAAAAGATAAGCATCGCCAGCATACAAACATAGACCAGCAATGAATTTATCAGTTAAGCAACTAAACAAGTCAAATATGAAGCCAACACATGTACTGAAGGGTAAAAAGTGTCATATATCTCATAGTCTGTCATCAAATACATATAAGAGTTATGATACTTAGCTCACAAATAAGTCTAGAAGACCTCCTGAAGTTCTCCCAAAAGCGAACCCCACTTTTGTCTTTCTCATCTATCTAAATAGTACTCCTCAACAAAAATCAGTTAGGGTTAAAACCCTAACTGTCTTCAGCTAACTACTCGATGAGATAAAGCTAAATTACAATTTACAAAATATGATATTTTTCAAAAATAGTAAACAACTAACTAAAGTGTTTCTCAAAAAGACATAACAAATAACTGTTTGACTAACAAATTCAAAGGTCCTTTGCAGCTTCAGCTAGCAATGCTATGCCATCCAAAGCTTGGGCTTTCTTCCTGGCTCTTTTCTGTTCATCTTCCATATCAACTACCTTTCTTTTGAGTTCTTCATTCTGCTGCTGCAAGTCTCTGACTGTCTGCTTCAGCTCTGTACATTGCACATCTGTGCATCTTTTTCTCTTCAGAGCCTCCATAGACACTGTAGTAAGCTCTTGATAATGGTCATTTAATTCCTGCAAATCCTCTCTAATTCTTTTGTTCACTAGAATCAGCCTATCATTCACTTCCTGCATGAAATCCATTTGATGTCTGTATTGTTTGACTGTTTTCTGTAGGTTTTTCTTATCTGAATAAAAAACCTTCCCTGCTGTAGCATCTTGCACATCAGTGGGCATCCATGGTATATTGAGCTTCCTGAAAATGTCTGCATCTTCTTCTAACAGATCTATAGAAATATCAGGAATACTAGGGTTTTCCTGAGTATCTGCTCCCTTAGGTGTATCTTCATCTATTAACAGCTGGTCTTTAGAATAAGAAACCTCAACTTCCTTTTGCCATTCTTCTTTTATCATTTCATTTCTTAATTCTAAAAAGACTGTTGATAATTTAGTCTCGGTGAGACTAACCTCCTCTGTTGCCTTTGATGTCCTTTTCCTCTTTGGATGATGAGAAACTGGAGTTTTCAGAACTGCTTCTTTCTTAATTTTTGGCTTTTCATCTAAAGAATCATCATTAATTATTGTTACCTCCTTTGTATTTAATCTGGGTTTTAACAATTTTTTCATATTCAATCTCAACTTATTCTTTGGCCTGGTTTTAGCCCTCCAAGCTAGAGAACCTGGGGCCAACTCTCCTAGCATTTTCAGTGTTCTTCCTTGATGTCTTACTGTAGCTAACTCTATGGCTATCACTTTGGTCTTCTTTTTCTTTGACTTCTCTGTTTTATTCCCTTGTCTGCAGCATTCTATGTGGGTATCAACCTTAGCTTCAGTTTTGGGAATGGATTCATTTTCCTCTAACAGATATCCCTCATCCTCAGACAGGATAGTGATGGGACTCCTTTGCTGGGCCTGAATGTCTTCTTCCTGTATGGAAACCTTTTCTGTGACAGCAGTTTTATCTTCACTGAAAACTTCTGCTGGTGTCATGTGTTGCATAGGCTGTTCTTTCTTTTCTATAAACAATGAATAATTAACTTTAATGTCAGTTGAAAACATTTGAGGTTCATTGACATCCTTCACGGGCTCTGGTACTTCCTCAAGCTTAACCTCTTTCTTGTCTTCGGACTTGACCTTTTGGCCTAGTTTCCTCACTAGGACTTTCCCTTTGTCTACCTGCTTTTTTGTTTGCAGCTCCTCTTGCTTGACTTGAAAACCAGACCAGAAGAGGAAAAAATACCAAGTTTTCCCTTCACTCTATAGGATAGTACTGATGATCAATTTAATCAGTCCATGGTGGAAAAGAGATTGTGAAGTATGATCTTGCTGCCCCTTGACTCTACTAGACATCTTCTGGAGACTTTTGAGCAAGAAGAAGGGAAGGCTCATTTTAGATACACCAACCATATGCTGCAAAAACCTAAAATGGTATTTGAAAACATAGGCATATCTGCCTTCACAAGTTATATAGCTTTGCAAGATTCTGATAGGTTCCACCCACTCACTTCTGAAATTTTGGATCAGTATGCCTTTGCTCCAGTTTGGGGTAACATTAGGTAACAGATACCTCTGGGCCTCAAAAGTGAATGGCAATTTTTTAAACCACATCTCACCTTCATTTTTTATTCCTGTAGCTTCTGCAACTAGATCCACTGTCAACCTAAACTTTAAAGTGTCAAAAACTATCATATCCTGCTTATAGCTTTTAGCAAATTGATAAGAGACCTCAGAATTGTATCCATCGATCCTCTTGAAAAAATCTAGCCACCTAGCATTTTGGAATAGTTTTGCACATCCTGGGCATTGCTCAATCCAATTCAAGTATGTTGGTTCAGCTCTATTAGTTTTACCACTTTTTCCCATCTGAACTGAATGACTTAATGCTGATACTTTTCAGTGCCTTGTCAATGATCTATCAGCTGCTTTTCTTCCTTGACTGTTTCCTTTTGTTTTCTAATGCAGGATAGGTTTTACCATAAGCTTAAATGATTTAGATCACAGAGTGCTCCATAATCTTCACTAAAACTATGGGTGAAATTTAGCTATCATTCAGTTTGTCATTAAAATAGCTGACCATATCCAGAATGTATAGTCACACCTGTGTATTGAGACTCATTACCAAAATTAACCCTTTAATCCTTCTAGTGCCAACTATGAGCAATCTATGTACAGAAAAGCTTTGCATAAATGCTCTCAGCTGCTAGCTGTTTAGGCCAACTTGTGGTTTCTAGGATCAAATGGAGATTGTTTATATAACAAAGGAAAAGATATAAGAATAATCTTGGGTCTGCTCATTTTCTACTCCAAGTGGTTTTTTAGCACCAAAATGAGTCAGTTTTAGCACTCAATGAGATCATATTTTCATGTAACCTCATCTATTTAGCTTCTTCGCTGCATTATGTACAGGTAGCAGATCTATTTGTGAAGCTTTAGACACCATAAAATGCACAACTCTTCACCCTGTCATCTTTTCAGGCTTCGACAAGAAATGGTTCAATATAATGCTAGCTTTTCACCCTTTCACTCACCATAGCATCTCAGGATGTCTTAAACAACAATCTCTTTGGAAGGAATCTCATTTAAAGGCACAAGTTAACGTTTCCCTGAACCAATTTTAACAAAATAGACTTTGCCGAGAAAGCCCCAATTCAGCAGCCATTAATGGGTTATTATGAAATATTTGCTTTCTATTGATCTGAAGTCGCTTCAAGCCACTTCTTATGCTGTCTGCTTGCTGAATTGAAGTATACAGGTGTCCTTAGATGTTCAATTTACCTCCAAATGGCAGGACGGGAAATCCCTAATTTTCTCTTTAACCGTGAAATCCCAACGACTCCTCTGTAACTGCAGCTTCTGATTTTTAGGCAAATATCTTGCTCCACTAAGTCTTCAGTTTAGAAACACATGCATGGAATGACTTCCCTCATATCAGACTCGATGTATGCCTCTATCTGTCACGATATGCTGCGTTCTGGTTGATGATGTCCACGATTTCCTCCACAACCTGAACCCACCTGTTTTCATGATGAATACTGAAATAACATGTAGAAAAAACCTTCAATCATGCGATTAGTCACTTAGGAATCAAGATCGTGTGAAAATTCAGCTCAAAAGTCGGAGAATTTAACCTGCATGATATTCTTGTAGCGCTCCTGTGTTAGTTTTTAACACTTACGCTACAAGAATAATTTGAAATCACTTTTGGCGCTATTTTGATCATTTTTTCCATTTTGAATGCATTTTAGGTGCTAAACTATGCTCTTAGTATATATTGTTGACATCCTTAATCAACATAATGACCTTTAAACCCTTCAAAAACTAAAGGGGGAAAAACTATAATAACCCTAAAGGCCAAAAAAACTTTGAAAATTTCACTAAATACCAAAAATTTCTATAGTAAGTGAAAGGATAAACTCCAGAAAATAAGCAAACTAGAATAAAATTGGCAATCAAACATAAAAAAGTAAGAAACAAGTTCCTGACTTAACATCTGGCTCCAGCTGCGGGATGAAATCCTCACTGTGAGGCTTCAAGAACATGTAGACCAGAGCCTTCTGTCTTCTACCCTACCTACCTGTCTGCAAAAATTCCATTGGGATATGGAGTCTTTATTATGCTTCACTCACACCAGTATGTACAATGAAAAAGTGAAAATCTCCTTATAGACTGTAAAAATGCTTGAGGAATCGCCCATTAACAGGATTGGACAACTCCTCACCTTCCAAAGACTGTAGGATAAAGGTATTATTCTCCAAAACTTTGGACACCAGGAAAAGGCCAAACCAAAGATTGTCAAACTTACCATGCTTGCCCTTTTGCTCTTTCCTTGCATCCCACCTTAGAACCATATCACCAACTGAGAAAGTATTTTCTTTGATGTTCCTGTCAAATCTGCTTTTGATCTTGGATCTGTACAACTGCGCCTTTTCATCCACCTTTTCCCTGTTCTGCTGCAACTCTATCATCTCAAAAATTCTTCTCTGCATATCATTTGGCTCCTCCTGAGAATTCTGGAGAAACTTCATCACTGGGATCCCCAATTGAACAGGGAAAACTGCCTCTGTACCATAAACTAACTGAAAGGGAGAAGTTCCAATTGCTTGTTTCACTATGATCCTATCAGCCCATAATTCATACTTCAGCATTGAATCCCATGATCTTTTGTTATGTTTGAGTAACTTCTTGATACTTTGAATGATGTTTTTATTTGAGGATTCAGCCAAACCATTGCCCTGAGGATAATAGGGAGTTGAATGCTTCAGTAGGATACCATTCCTTTCACAAAAGGCCTCCATTGCCTTGGATTTGAAAGCCTTTGCATTATCTGTTACTAATTTTTGAGGACAGCCAAATCTACTAAGAATATTCCCTTCAATAAATTCTATGATAACTTTGTCTGTAGCATTCCTAGTAGGGATGGCTTCCACCCATTTGGTAAAGAAGTCTGTTGCAGTCAGAATCCAATGATGCTGCCCTGAGGATGCTGGATTTATTTCTCCAATAAAATCTAGACCCCATTGCTGGAAAGGAGCATTAACTGCAATAGGTTTCAGAGGCAAAGACAGTAATTTCTATTTTCCAGCAAACTTCTGACAAGGGGTACAAGCTCTTACTTGCTGATAAACATCTGCAAACAAAGAGGGCCAATAGTATCCAGCTCTTAAGATTCTATATGCTGTTGTCTTCCAGTATTTGTGCCCTCCACAAGCACCTTCATGAGATTCATAAATCACTCCTCCAATCTCAGATTGATCCAAACATCTGAGTAGGATACCGCCTGGGTTCTTCCAGAACAACTGCTCTTCTACTAGACAATACTTAGTAGCTTTAAGCTTTAAAGATCTAGCAGCCTTCCTATCCAAATGCTCAGGACATTGTAAAAACAACAGAAAATGAACAATATCTGCATACCATACTGATGATGAATAATAGTCCATGATCTTCTCTTTTTCCAGAATTGCTTGATCTTCTTCCGGAACTAATTCTTCAGCCATAATATGCAATCCCAGAGCTTGACAATTTGATTCAGCCAGCAGCTTGGCTAAACCTTGTCCCTTGACAAGTTTGGTAGGTCGGATCTCTACATCATACTCCATGATCTTTGCAATCCACCTGCCTCTTTTACCCTCACTATCAGGCTGTGTTAACACATATTTTACAGCAGAATTAGGTACAAAAGAAACCACTTTAGAATGCAGAACATAAATTCTGAAAAAATTCAAAGCCCTTACTAGAGCATAGGCCTATTATTCTAAAATACCGTACTTCAGTTCAGAATCTCTGAGAGTTTTACTGAAGAATGCAATATGCTGTTCCAGTCCTTCTTTATTCTTCTGCAATAAGACAGCTGCTATTGTATCTTCTGATGCAAATGAGAAAGTAAGAAATTCTTTGGTAAAATCAGGGCTTACTAACATAGGAGCTTCAGTAAGAGCCACTTTGATTTGCTCAAATGCACTCTTTGCCTCAGTGGTCCACTTGACCTCCTGATCCTTTTTCAGCATGGCTGTGATCTGTTTGATATTTTCAGCAAAGTTGGGAATAAACCAGCGCAGAAAATTTATTTTACCAATGAATGATTGGACATCCTTTTTACTCCTAGGAAAACTAATCTTCAGTATAGCCTTTACCCTTTCAGGATCAATCCTTATGCCATCAGCAGACACTAGATGACCAAGCAATTTACCTTCTTGTACAACAAAGTGTGACTTCTTTGGATTTAGAGACAAGCCAAATTTTCCACATTTCAAGAAGGTCTGCCTCAAATGCTTTAAATGTTCATCATATGAATGTGAGAAAATAGTAATATCATCCAAATAAATAACCACAAACTTGTCCTTTTCTCCGACAAAGGCAATGTCCATAGCTCTCTGAAAATTTGTTCCAGCATTCATCAGACCAAAAGGCATCTTATCATACATGAAAGTTCCCTAAGGAGTTGTAAAAGCTGTCTTCTCCTTATCATCAGGGTGCATAGCAATATGATTGTACCCTGAGAAACCATCCACCATAGAAATCCTCTGTGCCCCAACTACCTGCTGCAATACTTGTTCAATCTTTGGCAAAGGATAGTTATCTTTTAATGAAGATTTGTTCAAATTTCTAAAGTCAACAAATAACCTGATTTCTCCATTCTTTTTTCTGGCAGGAACCATATTAGCCACCCATGAATAATACCTGAGAGGCACTATGATCTTTGCATCTAACAGCTTCTTCACTTCTTTTTCAATAACAGGGAACAAAACTGGGTTAATCCTCCTTAGTTTCTGATGAAAAGGTTTGACATTTAGTTTTAAAGGGACCTTATGCTGTATGATTCCTGTATCATAAGTTCTTAGTTCCTCATAAGATCAGGAAAAAACATCTACATGTTCCTTTAACAGCTTGATATACCTGTTTCTTTGTTCAGCTGTAAGTGATTTGGAAATTTTGACCATCTTGGGATGTTCTGCTGAACCAATGTTATAGTCCACTACATTGCCTTCTGAATACTGAACAATAGGATTTGAAGGTGTATCATCCTTTGTAAATATTCTCTCTAGAGGTACCAAACCTTTTGGAATGAAGTTGCTCTTCAATTCAATAATTTTATGTCCAACTATCTCATCTTCAGCAAACTCATCCACCTGTCCCTCTTCTTCATCCTCATCCTGATCAATCAAGGAATTTGAAAAATCATCTGTAAGCTCTAGGAACCTTTTAATCTCAATGTCATCCTCAAACACTTTCCACTACTTTACATTATCAGGTACACATGGTATGTACCTCACCTCAATGGGATACCTTAACTGAGTAGTCTTAGGGATTCTGAAGTGTGTGGCGGCCAAGGCCAATGAATCTGTAGTGTGATTATGATCCCTTGGAATATGAGTGATGTTAAATGCTACAAAATAATTTTCAAGCATATCCCATACCTCATTCCGGTATACTTTCAGCAAACCCTGCTTCGCTTGATAATTGCTCTTCACCTACTGAACAACTAATTCGGAGTCGCCAAATGCAGCAATCTGCTGAATGCCCAAGTATTTAGCAGCTTTTAATCCCAATAGCAAAGCTTCATACCCAGCAGTATTGTTTGTAGTAACAAACTCCAACTTATACATGAGCTTTAATATTTCACCTCCAGGGGATATGAGAAGAAACCCTGAACCTGCACCTTCCTTACAAGAGGAACCATCAAAATATAATTGCCACAGTTCATCCTCTTCTTCTCTGCTGTGTTTTCTTGGCTGCTCTTTTTCAACCTGCAACAATCCAGCAGTATTGTCTTCCTCACTGAAATGTAACATGCAGGTACCAAGGTATTTGTCCACAGCATACAGTGGGTGATTAGTAGGGTTCTTTTCATCTGTCACAATGTAGGCAAACTACAGCTCCCTGTACAGCCTTCTATTTTCTCCACCAAACACTGGAATAGTGGCATAAGACAAGTCCATTTGTAAAGTATCTCCAACCTTCTTTGCCCAAGACCTGGAAAGAAGTAATCCAAACTTCGGTGTAATATCAGCCACCACAACATCCATGATCACACTTTTCATAGGTAACTGAGCCATGCTGACTACCATGTCCTTTATTACCCCTAAACACTTCACTGCTCGGGAATCAAAGGCATACAGATCATGGTAAGGTTTGGTAATACTCAGCCCTAAAGCCTCCATCACAGCCTTTGGCATCAAGTTATGTGATGCTCCTGAATCTAACAAGCAATTGTGTATCATCTGTTCATGGACTGTCAAAGTGATATAGAATGGAGGTGAGGCTCTTGCTTTATTTTCATTCTTCTCAGCCAAGGCCGATCCAATGAAAATCTTAGGACTTTCCTCTTGCAAATTAACTGTGTCAGAGATAGGCTGATTGCTTGTTGGATTAAGTATTTTAAGGACCGATTCCTTATATGAGGGATTTCTTATCAGTTCAGTTAAAGGTACAGGAATCTTTAACTTTCCTAATTCATTCTCCAAACTGAAATTCTGGACAGATCTATTTACCTCTTCAACCTTTGTAGTAATCTTTGATTTTTCTGTAGCTTGCTTTTTCTCTGTCACAGGATTAGCTGCTTGTTTAGCAGGAACAGTTGCAGCAGGAACAACTGCTTTCTTCTTTGGGGCCTGTACCACTTGTTTTGGACCTGATCTCAGGTTCACAGTTTTCTTAATCTCATTTTGACAGATAGCAACAGTTACAGCAGTCTTTTCCAGCTCTGCATCATCCTCTGCTTCGAACATGTCAGCATCATAATATTCTGCATTGAGAAATTATTCCTCAGTAACAAAACCCCCAGACAATCCCTCTCCAAAATGATTCATATCTTGGTCAGTTTCTTCAAAAAGAAGCTCTTCATCAACTTCTTCCTCATCAGCTACATTGTTCTGAAGAGGTGGTGGCACTCTTTGGTCTTCATTTTCTCTCTTTTCTCGCTGGATATCATTATTCTTTCGTTCCCTAGGCATGAAACGGGGAGCAAATTGCCTTATGAACTGATTCTGATTATTAGGATTTCGTTCACCTTCTGGAGCTGGCTTGCTGGAATTTTTCTTGAGCTCTAATTTATTCAATTTTGCAATCAGAATCTTCACCAACTTATCCATTTCATCAATTTTTCCTTCAGCAGTAAGTGAAGATGAACCTCCTGAAACTGCTTCCTTCTTTCCTTTTCTATCATACAGCTGCTGAGCTATTTCCTTCTTTAATCTGTTTGAAGCTAGTATGTTGGATTCAACCTCCAGTGCTGCATCCTGCATATTCAGCAAAGAGATAGGCCTCCTCTCTCTCAGTAACAAAGAGAATTCATGATCAAAAGCATTTGCATATGTTAGTTTAGCTGATGTTTCTGTAGGTTTTATCTCAGCAAGAATTCTACTGTACATCTTGTTGAACCTTTTTGAAAAATCTGCAACTCTTTCATCTTTTTTCCTCCTAAGAGCTCCAAATTCAGTTATGTAGTAGGTATGGTCTTTGGTATCACCCCATTGTCTCATGAAGAGATCATGGAGTTCTTCAATAATAGTAATGGAGTTAGCAGGAAACTCTCTGAACCACTTCCTCACATCTCCGTCAAGGCTCTGAACAAACACTCTCATCCATACATCCTTAGCCTCAATGTTTTGATTGTCAGCATAACTGAGTAATGCTTCCCACTGTTCTTCAGCAGTGGTTTCCCCCTGTCCATTGAACCTAGGAAGATACTTTTGGTAGTCACCTCCAGGCAGGGCATTTAAAGGCTGAGGCAAGACCAATGGTGCATATCTGGCTGCAACCATCCGGTCCATCATGTCTATGGGTGGATTTTGGGCTGCCATTTTTAGACTGACTGGCTTTGAAGATGAAGAAGTTTGACTGGAACCTAGCTGAAAAGGACTTTTACCTAGTTTCAGCTGAAAGAGAGGTATCTTACCAGGAGAAGTAGCTTTGGCTTTCTTGAAGGATTGAGGATTGGTAAAAATTTGGAAATTGCTATCAGGGATAATAGGCTTCAACCAAGGTGAGTTTTCTTGCTCTTTTCCTAACAAGGATGAATGTGATAACCTACCCAACTGATCAGGGTCACACAGGGCTGGTAAAGATTGAGACCTTCTCAGTTTTCTTGCTGTCTTTAATATCTATTCAGGGTCTGAAACATCTAACTGCAATGGTGAAGAAGGTCTATTCCTGGTTCCCACTCCTCTAGTAGCCACTGTGTCAAATTTGGTGAAAAATAGCCTTAAAGATGTGCTGGTTTAAGTCCACCTCTTAAAACCAGTAAAACTGATATGTATCCCAGGGAAGATATGTCTTCAACTTTGTTCCCCGGCAATGGCGCCAAAGATGTTTGTGCCAGAAATTGTTTCCAAGGATAAAGATATAAGCCAACACAATCTCAAATAAAACTCAATAAAGTAAACTAGGTTTTATGGTTTCTGGAATGTTTTCTTGGTTATAAATTTGGTGACCAACAGGGAATACACTCATGAGCTAAACAAGAACTGAATCATAAGCAAGTAAAGACAAAGATGCATAATATAATCAACAAGTATCCAACAGAACATAAAATTGAATTTCATTCATAAAATATAAGCATCACCAGCATACAAACATAGACCAGCAATGAATTTATCAGTTAAGCAACTAAACAAGTCAAATATGAAGCCAACACATGTACTGAAGGGTAAAAAGTGTCATATATCTCATAGTCTGTCATCAAATACATATAAGAGTTATGATACTTAGCTCACAAATAAGTCTAGAAGACCTCCTGAAGTTCTCCCAAAATCGAACCCCACTTCTGTCTTTCTCATCTATCTAAATAGTACTCCTCAACAAAAATCAGTTAGGGTTTTAGCTAACTACTCGATGAGATAAAGCTAAATTACAATTTACAAAATATGATATTTTTCAAAAATAGTAAACAACTAACTAAAGTGTTTCTCAAAAAGACATAACAAATAACTGTTTGACTAACAAATTCAAAGGTCCTTTGTAGCTTCAGCTAGCAATGCTATGCCATCCAAAGCTTGGGATTTCTTCCTGGCTCTTTTCTGTTCATCTTCCATATCAGCTACCTTTCTTTTGAGTTCTTCATTCTGCTGCTGCAAGTCTCTGACTGTCTGCTTTAGCTCTGTACATTGCACATCTGTGCATATTTTTCTCTTCAGAGCCTCCTTAGACACTGTAGTAAGCTCTTGATAATGGTCATTTAATTCATGGAAATCTTCTCTAAGTCTTCTGTTCGCTAGAATCAGCCTATCATTCACTTCCTGTATGAAATCCATTTGATGTCTGTATTGTTTGACTGTTTTCTGCAGGTTTTGCTTATTTGAATCAAAAACCTTCCCTACTGTAGCATCCTACACATTAGTGGGAATCCATGGTATATTGAGCTTCCTGAAAATGTATGCATCTTCTTCTAACAGATCTGTAGAAATATTAGGAATACTAGGGTTTTCCTGAGTATCTGCTCCCTTAGGTGTATCTTCATCTATTAACAGTTGGTCTTTAGAATAAGAAACCTCAATTTCCTTCATTTCATTTCTTAATTCTAAAAAGACTGTTGATAATTTAGTATCGGTGAGACTAAACTCCTCTGCTGCCTTTGATGTATTTTTCCTCTTTGCATGATGAGAAAATGGAGTTTTCAGAACTGCTTCTTTCTTAATTTTTGGTTTTTCATCTGAAGAATCATCATTAATTACTATTACCTCCTTTGTATTTAATCTGGGGTTTAACAATTTTCTCATATTCAATCTCAACTTGTTCTTTGGCCTGGTTTTAGCCCTCCAAGCTGGAGAACCTGGGGCCAACTCTCCTAGCATTTTCAATGTTCTTCCTTGATGTATTACTATAGCTAACTCTATGGCTATCACTTTGGTCTTCTTTTTCTTTGACTTCTCTATTTTATTCTCTTGTCTGCACCATTCTATGTGGGTATCAACCTTAGCTTCAGTTTTGGGAATGGATTCATTTTCCTCTAACAGATATCCCTCATCCTCAGACAGGATAGTGATGGGACTCCTTTGCTGGGCCTGAATGTCTTCTTTCTGTATGGCAACCTTTTCTATGATAGCAGTTTTATCTTCACTGAAAAATTCTGCTGGTATCATGTGTTGCATAGGCTGTTCTTTCTTTTCTGTAAACAATGAATACTTACCTTTAATGTCAGCTGAAAACATTTGAGGTTCATTGACATCCTTCACGGGCTCTGGTGCTTCCTCAAGCTTAACCTATTTCTTGTCTTCGGACTTGACCTTTTGGCCTAGTTTCCTCACTAGGACTTTCCCTTTGTCTACCTCCTTTTTTGTTTGCAGCTCCTCTTGCTTGACTTGAAAACCAGACCAGAAGAGGAAAAAATTCCAAGTTTTCCCTTCACTCTGCAGGACAGTGCTAATGATCAATTTAATCAGTCCATGGTGGAAAAGAGATTGTGAAGTATGATCTTGCTGCCCCTTGACTCTACTAGACATATTCTGGAGACTTTTGAGCAAGAAGAAGGGAAGGCTCATTTTAGATACACCAACAATATGTTGCAAAAACCTAAAATGGTATTTGAAAACATAGGCATATATGCCTTCACAAGTTATATAGCTTTGCAAGATTCTGATAGGTTCCACCCACTCACTTCTGAAATTTTGGATCAGTATACCTTTGCTCCAATCTGGGGTAACATTAGGTAACAGATACCTCTGGGCCTCAAAAGTGAATGGCAATTTTTTAAACCACATCTCACCTTCATTTTTTATTCCTGTAGCTTCTGCGACTAGATCCACTGTCAACCTAAACTTTAAAGTGTCAAAAACTATCATATCCTGCTTATAGCTTTTAGCAAATTGATAAGAGACCTCAGAATTGTATCCATCGATCCTCTTGAAAAAATCTAGCCACCCAGCATTTTGGAATAGTTCTGCACATCCTGGGAATTGCTCAATCCAATTCAAGTCTGTTGGTTCAAATCTATAGTTTTACCGCTTTTTCCCATCTGAACTGAATGACTTAATGCTGATACTTTTCAATTCCTTGTCAATGATCTATCAACTGCTTTTCTTCCTTGACTGTTTCCTTTTGTTTTCTAATGCAGGATAGGTTTTACCGTAAGCTTAAATGATTTAGATCACATAGTGCTCCATAATCTTCACTAAAACTATGGGTGAAATTTAGCTATCATTCAGTCTGTCATTAAAATAGCTGACCATCTCCAGAATGTATAGTCACACCTGTGTATTGAGACTCAGTACCAAAATTAACCCTTTAATCCTTCTAGTGCCAACTATGAGCAATCTATGTACAGAAAAGATTTGAATAAATGCTCTCAGCTGCTAGTTGTTTAGGCCAACTTGTGGTTTCTAGGATCAAATGGAGATTGTTTATATAACAGAGGAAAAGATATAAGAATAATCTTGGGTCTTCTCATTTTCTACTCCAAGTGGTTTTTTAGCACCAAAATGAGTCATTTTTAGCACTCAATGTGATCATATTTTCATGTAACCTCAGCTGTTTAGCTTCT
The DNA here is from genome assembly GCA_001517045.1 of Pseudotsuga menziesii. Taxonomy (NCBI): domain Eukaryota; kingdom Viridiplantae; phylum Streptophyta; class Pinopsida; order Pinales; family Pinaceae; genus Pseudotsuga; species Pseudotsuga menziesii. The sequence goes on from LPNX010698244.1 coordinate 130,520, forward strand.
TCTTTGCATTGTGTATAGGTAGCAGACCTATTTGTGAAGCTTTAGACACCATAAAATGCACAACTCTTCACCGTGTCATCTTTTCAGGATTCGACAAGAAATGGTTCAATATAATGCTAGCTTTTCACCCTTTCACTCACCATAGCATCTCAGGATGTCTTAAATAGTAATCTCTTTGGAAGGAATCTCATTTAAAGGCATAAGTTAACGTTTCCCTGAACCAATTTTAACAAAATAGACTTTGCCGAGAAAGCCCCAATTCAGCAGCCATTAATGGGTTATCACGGAATATCTGCTTTCTGTCGAACTGTAGTCGCTTCAAGCCACTTCTTATGCTGTCTTCTTGCTAAATTGAAGTATACAGGTGTCCTTAGATGTTCAATTTACCTCCAAATGGCAGGACGGGAAAGGCCTAATTTTCTCTTTAACTATGAAATCCCAACGACTCCTCTATAACTGCAGCTTCTGATTTTTAGGCAAATATCTTGCTCCACTAAGTCTTCAGTTTAGCAACGCATGCATGGAATGAATTCCCTCACATCAGACTCGATGTACGCCCCTATCTATCACGATATGCTTCGTTCTGGTTGATGATGTCCACGATTTGCTCCACGATCTGAACCCACTTGTTTTCATGATGAATACTGAAATAACACGTAGCAAAAACCTTCAATCATGCGATTAGTCACTTAGGAATCAAGATCGTGCGAAAATTCAGCTCAAAAGTCAGATAATTTGACCTGCACGATATTCTTGTAGCGCTCCTGTGTTAGTTTTTAACACTTGCGCTACAAGACTAATTTGAAATCACTTTTGGTGCTATTTTGATCATTTTTTCCATTTTGAATGCAGTTTAGGTGCTAAACTATGCTCTTAGTATATATTGTTCACATCCTTAATCAACATAATGACCTTTAAACCCTTCAAAAACTAAAGGAGGAAAAACTATAATAAACCTAAAGGCCAAAAAAGCTTTGAAAATTTCACTAAATACCAAAAATTTCTATAGTAAGTGAAAGGATAAACTCCAGAAAATAAGCAAACTAGAATAAAAATGACAATCAAACATAAAAAAGTAAGAAACAAGTTCCTGACTTAACAGATCACACAACGCAGGGTTCACAGAAACAACTTCCTTAAGGCCGATTACAAGTAATTATGGAAGAATGCAAATCTCTATATAATACTAATTAATACACATGAAGCTTGTGGAAGATCTTCAGTTTGGTGAGGGAAGTTAAAAAAAATTACAATTCTTGGAAAGTTCAATTTGGTTAGGTTTGATTCCATTTAGATTGCAAATGTTTGAAGTTAAAATGTTTTTTGGTGATAAATTGGGCATGTGCTCCATTTGGCATCTTCACCCACTCCAATGCACAATAAGTATTGTCTCATTAATCCCAAGTGAGGGAGCCATTGCACTCATGCATGGCTTCCTCTTCTCATTTCTTCCATCTGTGCTCACTTCAAACCTTATGGCCCTTGGTTTGGATTTTTGTAATGTCAATGGGATCTCTCTAAAAAGAAAATGTTTTTTTTTGTGATTGAGGCAATGCCTCTCACAATGAAGGACAGTAGGGTGACCACTTCCATCTTGAAACTGAAGATAGATATCGCAATTGCTTTTCATTTTTGGCCTTTTAAAAATGTTGCACGTGCTCTACTTACCATAGAATTTATGTTAATTTAGTAATTTCACATAATTTCGTCCTCCTAAATTTCACAATGAAGTTTCACAGAGGTCATATTAGCGTTTAATATGACAACTATATTTGTGTATAGCTCTTCAAATGTAAAAAAACTTCTTTTCTTAGTTGGTGAAATCCAATTGTTCAGTTTCTCTTTAAATCACATATTTGTTACAAAATAGTATAATATAGATTCTTTAGTTTCA
>LPNX010698244.1:139738-165566 GCA_001517045.1 Pseudotsuga menziesii
ATCAAGACAAGCTTGCATTTACAATTAAATCTTACTGTTACATCAACTCATCAATCACTTGTCTCTTTAATCTGCTGTCAACTGTCTCAACTCATGCTCATCTGCTCATGTATCCAACATTGCTGGTTATCTGCTCATCATCACTACTACTGGCCATCTACTGCTGCAAATTATCCTCTGATCAGAACTTCTTCTGCTGGTCAACACAGCTCATACTATTCATCATAAATGCTGCTCACAGTTAAGTCAACATACAGCTCCTATCGCTGATCATCAATCTTTTCTCTTTATCAATACAGCTGCTAGATCTAAACATGTCATCATCAAGTTGACTATAAGTAATCATCATCAAACATGCATCTTCATCATGGGGTTTGCATCATCATGTATAAGGCATGGATCTACATTACTTACTGAACATTTACCATAGTATACATATCCACTATATACATGATTGTTTGCATATTAAGTATCTACATATAGGTCTGCTCTTTTTGTCAAGTTGTTATCCCTCATCACTGTGCATACATATAACTGAGATATCATGCTCATCTCTTCATTATCATCATATCTTCATCATCTTAGAGTATAGGAAATCATGCACAAAAATTCTTCACACATCGCAAAAAAAACTTTGACTCTCTGCTGTAAGACTTGTTATGTATCCTCTTACTGATGCTGCAATAAACTTTCAAAACAACCACAGTCTGCTCATGCCCAAAACTGCTACCACTGTATATCATAGAGTATGCAGATCACTATTTCACATTTCACACCATTGTGTGCACTTATACTTGTGCATTAACACATTGTATACTGTACATACACAGTTCACTCATTAAATCTCATACATACATACCATGTTATTGTAGAAGATCCTTGGACTTGAAAATGTAGATTTTATCCAGCCATGTCAACCTTTAGATGCTTAAAAACCTCTTGCTGCTGCAAACTCAAACTAAGGAAAGTATATGCTGGTGAAAACATGTTATCAGTCTGTCCTTACTATTTTACTCTTTACTTCACAATGCATCACTTACAAGAGAGACCCCATCACCATCCATCTCAGGACTGTATAGGTAAGTGCCGTAGATGACTATAATTCAGGACTGTGACTGCTGCTCATAAGTGTCTTCAAGCTGTCTTTAGATGGCATAGAATCATTGATATTAATGTATGGTTACTAACTCAGGTGGTGTATGTAACCTAGCGCTGGAACTAGGGTATCATCCAAACACTTCTATTGTTACCTTGGTCAATGCATGTCAAACTCGGTTTGCTTGTGAATGCTTGTAAGCTTGGACAGTTTATGTGCATGTTGGTCACACTTCAATGGTATGTCTGAGGAAGTAACCACCCTCAGTTCTGCTTCTTGCAGTCTCTGATGCTGAATCACCCCTTCATCATTTGGAGCAGAATTCGTGCACCGCCTTCTAGGAGAATTACTGGGAAGATCATCACCAAAATGAAGAGAATATTATGCCTTTCACAGTGTATCATGTCTAGCTGATACGTTCCTAGACTCTCTTTCTCCCTGCTTATGATTGTAGCGCGTTGTTCAATACTCCTTCCAAAGGTGAGAAACAAAGCCGTTGAGCAATTTACAGATCGTGGCCTGTAATAAAATCGGTTTTGACAATAGCTTTTGTAAAATAGTTATTACAGGACCGAAATAGCTCCAAGAAGAAATTGATTTCACCTTCAAACTTTGGCTATCAAACTCGATTTTCCTCAAACTTCAAAATAGAGAACCATCGGATCTGTAAATCTTTGATTGTCCATAACTTCAATGAATACAACACTGTCAGTTGCTAGAGAAAACAAAGATAGAGATCACCCGAGCTCTTCTTCACTGCTGCTCTTCTTTGTATACTTCTACTACCAGTCTCAGCCAGTGAATTCCACCATCTTCATCAGGGTCTTCAATATTTACGGTTCCTTCCTCATGATTTGATCCACTTGAACTAGACCACAACTTCTCTTCATCATGTTTCAGATGTGTTGCATCTTTTCACATGGGTAGCAAATACCTTTTCTTGAAAGGTGAATTCGGCTCATGGATCGCTCCTTCATATATGGTCTCATAAGATATCAGATATACCACTTCACTTATGTCTTCAATATGGCTCCTTGGTAGCACCTGTGGGCTCTTCCACAATGCTCTTTTCACAGCAAGCGGTTCACCATCTTCCTCTATATCTCGTAGAAGACTGGGGCAATTCAATTCAAGGTTCCAAAATAAACATGTCGCTTAAAACCAGGATCAAGAAGATCAACCACCAAAAGCTCACGGTCTCGGCCTCAACACTAATAGATCCATATGATCTGCAGATTTAGGCATACAAGCACGCTCACCTTCACGGTCTCTTCATCTTGGAAAAAAAAAAAAAAAAGAAACCAATTATTTGTCTTTGGTCAGACTAGGCCAATGTCACCAAGAGCGTTTCTCCTGCTCCAAATTTCCTTAGTCAGCGAGTCTCAGCCAGCGAATTCACTTCTTACACATATTCCTTTTGATGTGAGAGTATGTGTTTAAATACACATCGAGGTGTTTCCGTATCCACAATCTGAGGGCCAATTTCTAGGGCAAGTAATGGTAAGAATTTTTATTGTAAATATTTAATTTAAATTGTATTTTTATGTTTAAATATCTTACCATTTCACCTCAACAGTCAACCTTATTATTTTATTTTAAACCACCCTTCAAAGTCACCCATCCTTATTATTTCACCTCACCTCAATGGTCAACCTTATTATTTTATTTTAAACCATCCTTCAAAGTCACCCATCCTTATTTTATTTTAAACCATCCTTATTATTTCACCTTAGCTCAACGTTATGTTGAGAGTGTCATCATCCTCATGGTGTCACATTGTATCTCCAAGGAGGGGTACCAAGGACCATAGTGACCAAGTGATCATATTATTCAACAAGTACAAGAGGGCTCCTTTGTCAAGCCAAGGGAATCCACCACATGCCAGAGACCATATAAGGTCATCACCATCATAATACATGCAATAGTTCCATGACCTTTGCAACGAATGACACAAGGGGATCAAGGCACTGCAGGTGAGACTTGGTGGCATCAATGACATCTCGTGGGGCCACTGCAAGTCCATGTTGGCATCAATGACAATTTCATCAACAATCTCCCCTTTTGTCATTGATGACAACAACTCATGCTCCCCCTCTGAGCATGCTCCCCTTTTGTCTGCATCTCTCCCTTTGTCTTCATCTCTCCCCCTTTGGCATCAATGGCAAAGGGTGTCCACATACCTGTGTCTGACATCTCTGATCACTGCTCACTAGAATTTGCTCCCCCTGTCAATATGCACGATCCTAGGACCTATCTGTATACTTGGAGTAACCATCCTTTCTCCGTTGAGTTCATCCTCCAGCCTTATGAACTCAAGGTGTGCTAAGGCCTTTGAGAGACCTTACACTTGGCTTTCCATATGGTAGCCATCCTCCCTGCTCTGATCAACTTCTCCTATCTGCAACTGCTTGGTCTTCCTCATCCATACCTGCTTCTTGACATCTTTCCTTTGAGCATTTGTTCCTTCATTTGTACTAGCTTTCCTTGATGAGTTGTCTAGGTAATTTCTCAAGGATTGTTTCCATGTACTCCAACAATCTTGAGCTTTGTGCCCAAGGACACTGCAACTATAGCACCTCATCATACAACAATGTGCAGTAATGTGACCAACATTGTTGCATGACCAACATCTGACTGAGCTGTTGGAACTTCCAACACTTCTTTGATCAACTTCATTTCTCCATGCTTGAGAGTGTCCTCGACTGTAGACATTTGTCTTCTGATCTTCAAATATTATTGTTGATGTGTATGGAGTACTTATTCTTGCTTGACTTCTTTGACTGGCACATTCATGGGCTTTGTGTCCAAACCCACTGCAGGAGTAGCATCTCAATTTGTGACATGTGGCAGCAACATGCCCGACTTGATTGCATGTCCAACATCTAACTGGGTCATTGGGGCTTCCAGCCCTTCTTCTTCCATATAATCTACAATCCATAGCCTTATGACCAAAGTTAGAACAAAAATAACAATAACCATTGAAGCCACTTTCATACCTGGCTCTTGTAGTTGTTTCCTTTATGAAGTTTCCAGACCTAACTCCTTGTTTCATATTTGAACTTCCAAAATCTTTGTTGTCATGTGCAGGTGCATGGGGAGCAGCTTTGGACGTTGATGGACCTACTTCTGGAGTCTTTGGAGACCAAGTGTCATCTTCAGATTTTTCTTTGTTCTTCTTGTAACCAAGACCAGTTTTGTCGAGTGGAGATATTTGGCAATCTAAGATCTTATCTAGGACAATTGAACTATCCTGGAGCTTGACCAAGGCTTCATTCTTCTTACCTTTCTTCCTGAGACCAACTACCTCCAATTCCAACTTCTGGACTGTCTCCTCTTTTTCTTCTAGCTGACTCTTCAAGATTTCTTCTGTCCTCTTGGCTTCCTCCAGCTGAGTCTTCAAATCATGATTGACCTCTCTAGTTTCTTCAAGCTCTTGAGCAGGCTTTTCTGATTCTTCCTTTTGACTGATCAATTTAGTCTTTAATTGTTCAACTTCAACATCCTTGTCTTTCATTTGATTTCGCAACTCTTTGTCCTTTTCTTTGAGCTTTAGAAGCAACACTTTCATTGACATGGTCTTCTACTGATATTCATTCAAGGAGTCCAAGATTTCCTTTTTGAACTTCGTGAAATCACTCTGGTTCATATTTACTATGTTTAGGAACCAATTGGCTCTAAGATCAATATTTAGCAATGTGAGATGTATATGTTGTGCAGTATTTGATATCCTTTCATCATCATCTGCAAGAACCTTCTCAATTTCATCACACAAGCTATCATTATAATCACAAGAGTCCATACCTTTACTAGAATCCTCTTCTTATTTATCTTCTTCTTGATTTAGCTCTTCTGGGGGCTTGTCTTCTGATTTCTGATCTGTCTTTTCGGGTTCTGGTCTTGCCTTCTGATACTCACTCTCCAGCTTGAACCATAGGTATTTTGCCGAAGTGTATTCTCCTACACTTTCCTTCACTGAGCTGGGAAGTCCATCCACGAAAAACTTCAAGGCTGTAGTGTTTTCCTTCTTCACTTTCTTTAGTGCAGCTGATTTTCCTTTCTTGTTTGATGGAGCGGGTGGATTGATGACAATTTCCCAAATACCAAACTTCTTCAGATAAGCCTTCATTTTGCTTCTCCAACTGAAATAATCTGTAATATCAAGTACAGGCACGTCATTGCTTGATGACTCTTTCTTTTCCTCCATTGTGTCTAAGGATCTCCTTCAAGATTGCTAGGCTAGTGACGAAGGCCGGCTCTGATACCAATTGTTAGACACTGAGAGGGGGGGTGAATCAATGTGAAGCCTAATTTTAAACTTTTCTTAGCTTGTCACAATTAACTAACGATTCATCATTCAACCAATCTCATAATCATTTCATGAACATATCTTAAGCATTTTAATCATCAAGAACCATGACACAAAAGAACACAACACCATATAATTTTGTAATCTTTTTATGTTAGTTTTGGTCCGGCTACAACCGTTAGGTAAAATCAGCACCTACTGATATGAAGAGAACCTACTCTGCATCCAGGACCCTACCTGGTTTTCTTAGACCCTGCTAAGAAGGGTTTGAGGTATCCTAACCTCAAAAGCAAGACACGCTTGCATTTACAATTAAAGCTTACTGTTACATCAACTCATCACTCACTTGTCTCTTTAATCTGCTGTCAACTGTCTCAGTGCATGCTCATCTGTTCATGTATCCAACACTGTTGGTTATCTACTCATCATCACTACTGCTGGCCATCTACTACTACAAATTATCCTCTGATCGGAACTTCTTTTGCTGGTCAACACAGCTCATACTGTTCATCATAGATGCTGCTCACAGTCAAGTCAACATACAGCTCCTATCGCTGATCATCAATCTCTGCTCTTTATCAATACTGCTGCAAGATATAAACAAGTCATCATCAAGTTCACTATAAGTAATCATCATCAAACATGCATATTCATCATGGGGTTTGCATCATCATGTATAAGGCATGGATCTACATTACTTACTGAAAATTTACCACAGTATACATATCCACTGTATACATGATTGTTTGCATATTAAGTATCTGCATATAGGTCTGCTCTTTTTGTCAAGTTGTTATCCCTCATCACTATGCATACATATAACTGAGATATCATGCTCATCTCTTCATTATCATCATATCTTCACCATCTTAGAGTATAGGAAAGCATGCACAAAAATTCTTCACACATCACAAAAAAACTTTGACTTTCTGCTGTAAGACTTGTTATGTATCCTCTTACTGATGCTGCAATAAAACTTTCAAAACAACCACAGTCTGCTCATGCCTAAAACTGCTACCACTGTATATCATAGAGTATGCAGATCACTATTTCACATTTCACACCACTGTGTGCACTTATACTTTTGCATTCACACATTGTATACTGTACATACACAGTTCACTCATTAAATCTCATACATACATACCATGTTATTGTAGAAGATCCTTGGACTTGAAAATGTAGATGTTTATCCAGCCATGTCAACCTTTAGATGCTTAAAAACCTCTTGCTACTGCAAACTTGAACTAAGGAAAGTATATGCTGGTGAAAACATGTTATCAGTCTGTCCTTACTATTTTACTCTTTACTTCAGAATGCATCACTTACAAGAGAGACCCCATCACCATCCAACTCAAGACTGTATAGGTAAGTGCTGTAGATGACTATAATTTAGGACTGTGACTGTTGCTCATAAGTGTCTTCAAGCTATATTTAGATGGCATAGAATCATTGATATTACTGTATGGTTACTAACTCAAGTGGTGTATGTAACCTAGCACTGGAACTAGGGTATCATCCAAACACTTCTATTGTTACCTTGGTCAATGCATGTCAAACTCGGTATGCTTGTGAATGCTTGTAAGCTTGGACAGTTTATGTGCATGCTGGTCACACTTCAGTGGTATGTCTGAGGAAGTAACCACCCTCAGTTCTGCTCCTTGCAGTCTCTGATGCCGAATCACCCCTTCATCATTTGGAGCAGAATTCCCGCACTACCTTCTAGGAGCATTACTAGGCAGATCATCGCCAAAATGAAGAGAATATTATTCCTTTCACAGTGTATCGTGTCTAGCTCATACGTTCCTAGACTCTCTTTCTCCTTGCTTACGATTGCAACGCGCTGTTCAATACTCCTTCCAGAGGCGAGAAACAAAGTCGTTGAGCAATTTACAGATCGCAGCCTGTAATAAAATCGGTTTTGACAATAGCTTTTCTAATATCGTTATTACAGGACCGAAATAGCTCCAAGAGGAAATTGATTTCACCTTCAAAATTTGGCTATCAAACTCTTTTTTCCTCAAAATTCAAAACAGAGAACCATCGGATCTGTAAAGCTTTGACTGGCCATAACTTCAATGAATACAACACTGTCAGCTGCTAGAGAAAACAAAGATAGAGATCACCCGAGCTCTTCTTCGCTGCTACTCTTCTTTGTATACTGCTACTACCAGTCTTAGCCAGTGAATTCCACCATCTTCATAAGGGTCTTCAATATTTACGGTTTATTCCTCATGATTTGATCCACTTGAACTAGACCGCAACTTCTCTTCATCACGTTTCAGATGTATTGCATCTTTTCACATGGGTAGAAAATACCTTTTCTTGAAAGGCGAATTCAGCTCATGGATCACTCCTTCATATATGGTCTCACAAGAGATCAGATCTACCACTTCACTTATGTCTTCAATATGGCTCCTTGGTAGCACCTGTGGGATCTTCCACAACGCTCTTTTCACAGCAAGTGGTTCACCATCTTCCTCTATATCTCGTAGAATACTGGGGAAATTCAATTCAAGGTTCCAAAATAAACATGTCGCTTAAAACCAGGATCAAGAAGATCAACCACCAATAGCTCACGGTCTCGGCCTCAACACTAATAGATCCATATGATCTGCATATTTAGGCATACAAGCACGCTCGCCTTCACGGTCTCTTCATCTTGGAAAAATAAAAATAAAAACCATTTATTTGTCTTTGGTCAGACTGGGCCAATGTCACCAAGAGCATTTCTCCTGCTCCGAATTTCCTTAGTCAGTGAGTCTTAGCCAGCGAATTCACTTCTTACACGTATTCCTTTTGATGTGAGAGTATGTGTTTAAATACACATCGAGGTGTTTCCATATCCACAATTTTAGGGCCGATTTCTAGGGCAAGTAATGGTAAGAATTTTTATTGTAAATATTTAATTTAAATTGTATTTTGATGTTTAAATATCTTACCATTTCACCTCAACGATCAACCTTATTATTTTATTTTAAACCATCCTTCAAAGTCACCCATCCTTATTTTATTTTAAACTATCCTTATTATTTCACCTCACCTCAAAGGTCAACCTTATTATTTTATTTTAAACCATCCTTCAAAGTCACCCATCCTTATTTTATTTTAAACCATCCTTATTATTTCACCTCACCTCAACGTTATGTTGAGAGTGTTATCATCCTCATGGTGTCACATCATATCTCCAAGGAGGGGTACCAAGGACCATAGTGACCAAGTGATCATATTATTCAACAAGTACAAGAGGGCTCCTTTGTCAAGACAAGGGCATCCACCACATGCCAAAGACCATATAAGGTCATTACCATCATAATACATGCAAGAGTTCCATGACCTTTTCAACGAATGACACAAGGGGATCAAGGCACTGCAGGTGAGACTTGGTGGCATCAATGACATCCCGTGGGGCCACTGCAAGTCCATGTTGGCATCAATGACAATTTCATCAATAGTAGGAGCCAGATGTTATCTCCCAAAATAAATTTATTTTTCAATAAGTTCACTTAGAAAATTTATTTTTGATAGGATGAAGAATTCAAGTCATGTTATGAATTTTTTTAAGGTGACTAACAAATTGTGGATCTCTGGTATTTTGATATTTGATAAAATTGAACGTTTTATCTTTTGGTGGCTTAGGCGGGTTTTCCAATAGCTGATTAGCCACCGAAAAGCTTTTGTTTTGGTAGCTAACAGTTTAACATAGGATCATAATTATCCACCGAAATCTAGCTCGTTCAGTTATTCGTTAAAAGGGACTTTCAGTGGCTTAGGCGAGACTTTCAAACAGCTCATTAGCCACTGAAAATGTTTTTTTCGGCAGCTTAGTGAGTGACCAAAGGAGGTCATTAACCACCGAAAGCAAATGAAATGCATTGTGAAAAATTCAGTTTCAGTGGCTTAGGCGAAAGTGTTGATGGTTCATTAGCCACCAAAAGGCCTGTCTTTCAGTGATTAAACAAGGAGATCCAAAGATACTACAATTCGTCGAAAGCAAGTTTTGCAAGACCGTTTGGAAATAAAGTTTCGATGGCTTAGGTGAACAGGTCAGTGATTCATTAGCCACCAAAATATTTCGTTTCGACAGCTAGTAGAAAAAATCCTGGGTGCCCTTCACTTCCGAAAAGGTCGAAAGAGGAAATGATTAAACTGCCTATCAAATCAAAGCTCATTAGCACAGTAGAGATCATGATAGGGCATGATAAACCGCTGAAAGGACAGGGAAATTGCATCAAGGTGTAAGTAAATGATTGAGTATGTTGTTATTTATTTGATGAGGACCGATGTGATTCAAAACCCTAGTATTCCCTCCATTTGTCCACCGAACTACAGAAAATCTCCACTGATTATCCAGTTTGAATTAAAAATAATTGCTGGGAAAGTGGTCTCAAAAATATCACCAAAGGCCATCATCCTCTTACCCAAGCACTTATCAAGCAGTTAAAACCCTCATAATCAGTGCCATATCCTCCAGTACACTCCACCTTTGATTGCATGAATCCTCACCACTCGAAACCACCTCTAAAATTCAGGTTGCTAAAAACCACCTCTGAAATTCAGCCTACTAGAACTCTTCCACATAACTTGAATTGAATTTTTGCAGGCACCCAGGAGCACATTCAGCAAATAAAGAAGGGAAGGCCTGCTCTCGGGAAAGAATTAGGAGACATCAGAAAAAGAAGAAAGGGTCACAAACACTAATTGTCTAGCAAACAGTGACTTATCTACCAAAGGACCAATTGCAGTTTATTCCCAGTACTCACTTAAGTCATCAAAGGGTTCAAACAGTGAACGAGTTTTACAGTTAGATATGCTAGTATTTAAATTAGGGTTTTTAACCTAATTCTGCAAAAACAATTATTATGTCTATTTTTAGTAAATCAGATCCAATTTTTCAGGATCAAAATATTTTTGTAAAGGCTATAAATCCTAAGACTTATGTTATTGAAAGGATTTGACTTCGAGGACCTATAGACCATTACTATTATCAAGCTTCTCATATTGTTCATGACCTAATATAAGCTCTTTTGCTATCATATGTTCAGTTTCCATTTCTTGTCTATTCTGTGCTTATTCTTGAATGTGTTGTTCAGGTTTATTCATGTTATTTGATGTCTGATAGCTGTCATCCTATCTGCATATTGATGATATTAATTACAAGTACTTTCCTTGTTATGATTAGCCATTTATATATAACTGTTTTATGTATGAATCTGCCAGCATGATAAGTTCTCCATCTCTGCACCATATTATCAAACCTCTTAATAGTGGTAGTTAGAAGCCTTATCCCTGATTGAGTTTCATGCATGTCTTGAGAGTGTGAGTTCCTATAGTTCACCTGACTTGATCCACTTAAAAAACCATAAAAACATTTAAGTAACCAGGCATCCTCGAGCTGCAACCTAGAGGAGTTTCCTGGAGTGATAAGAGATTTCATCCACCTTGCCCATGGTGGGAAGTGGGTATAGTTCTACTGATTGGTTTACATAAATTCCATTGTAATATTGGTGGAGGTGGCTTCATTGTAGACTTTGTTTCTAACCCTCAAGGCCACGAATCGCAAGGTCAGTGCGCTCGAGAATGTGGTCAAGCCCAGGCTAGAGAATACTATTAGATTTATCAAGTGGTAGCATCATGAGTTGGAGAGGGATGATTTACTCAAGCTCAAAAACATTTAGAGTTACAATAAGTGGGAGCTTGAAAGGCAAATGCAGAGTACCAAGAATTTTGCTGACAAGCAAGATATGGAGAATTTTTCACTTCAGAAGGGGATTTCAATGGGGGATGCAGGAAATTTGTTTTCCATGGAGACCAAAAATGGTGAGGATATTATTTTCTAGAGAGGTAATAGAAATTAAAACCCACAATCCTTATTTTCTACTATAGAAAGCTATGTAATTTTTACCCTAATAAAACATTTGGAATACGAGGGCCTTGGGAAAGAGCTAGGACGAGCCCACTATGGCATTGAAGGAGTAGAAGAAATGTACCGCCAAGAATAAAGTGGACCTTAAGTCTTCCTTGCATGCCCAGTTTATTTCATTTATCCATGTATATGTATTGGTCAGGATGGTAAAGTTTTCTTTGCCTCATGAAAACTATAATGCATAATAACTGGCGCTCCCAAATTTTGATTTTCATTAAATCACGGTGTTCAAAAAAATACTTAGAACATTATTCTATATCAACAATAGCTGCAATACATTGCCAAGAAGTGCTTGAGTATTAGAAATCAAGGGGGATTCCTGTTGATCCTGTTTAAATATTGTGTTCACTACAGGTTTGAGACATTTGGATCGAGTACCCAGCATAGGCCTACAGAGGATGTTGCTTTTGTAGTAGCCCAATTTTACCAGAGAGGAGGAACATTTAAGAACTATTACATGGTGGATTTTGGTCTTCTTTTGTCTTGAGCAATACTATATTTATGTTTTTACTTGCACAATAACCCAGGATTTATTAGGCAACATACCCCTCCCCAACCTTTAAACACCCGGTTTCTCTCAATGGAACAAACAAACAATATTATTTACCTTATGTGTTTTATGTTGCAGTACCATGGAGGTACAAACTTTGGATGGACAATTGGAGGCCCATTCATTATTGAAACATGTTTTATGGTTTAATTATTGCACCGAGAGGCGCTCTAAAACTCAGTATGTGGGAGATCTTGTAATGTTACGTAACGTTCCTCATGTAAATTTAGGCTATAAATATTTACTTCTATTTACTTATGATTTCGGATTATGAGGGAGATGTTGTAATGTTATGTAAAATTGATCATGTAAATGTCGGCTATAAATATTTATTTCTATTTACTTATGATGGATTTTGTGGATCATTAATTAAAAATATAAATGAACCGAGAAATATTGTGGAGTCTATAAATTTAATGTTATATTCAAACATTGTGCAAATATTGTTTGTTGTCAAAGACAGGTGGAATTAAGAACATTGTAACCATTTTGAATTCTACTTAAGCCATCAACTTGCTATGAGATATTTCAATATTTAGGAAGACGATGTTCAGCTAAGCTAGTTGATTAATCAACATAGAAATTGTTTCAAAAAATTGCAATTTTGTTTTAAGGTTTATGTAAGTAACTCATTATCAATTGTGTGAGAAGGACTGGCAGGAGGCAGTGGTGATAATGAGCATTATTCAGAGCAAAAATATTCTATTTGGGAAGTCACAGTTGTTTGGTATACTCAACTTGGATTCATAAAGAATATTTTTTGTAACAACAATTATATGAATGTACTTATGAATTGAATCTATGCCCATAAGAATTAGAATTGACCAAGTATTATGTAGCCTCTCATTTGAATGTACTTATTAATTGAATCGATGCCCAGTCGAAGCATTAGAATTGACCAAGTATTCTGCAGCCTGTCATTTGAATGTTATGTCCAAACGTTGTGTACATATTCTTCATGGATGGTTCAAGACATATGAGAAATTGAGAACATTTATAACCATTTGGAATTCTTACACTTAAACCATCTATGTTTAGGAAGATGGAATTCAGCTGGTTGGTCATCATTGGAATTGTTTCAAAGCACTGAAATTTCATTTTAAGGTTACTGGATTAAGCAAGTGATTATCAATTGTGTGAGAAGGATATGGCATGAGGAACTAGTGGTGGTAATGAGCGTTATTTTGAGGAAACTCCTACCTAAGCGGTTGCAATTGTTTGTTCAGCCTTTGTAATTGTCTCCTTACTTTTCATCATGTTGGAACATAAGATTTTTCCAACATACTATTCAAAAAAACATGGATATATAAACAACCATTTCATTCATGTGATTTATCTAAGTTGTCTTGCAAATTTTCTTCTTGTTTCTGTATAGGCTCTTTTATCTACAAATAACAAGTTTAACTTCCAAAAATATATAAAAAGGTCATTATTGGATGATGACTTCACGAGGGTGATTGGAATCGGGTTCGTAAATAATTTTCTTGCCATAAAATCTATGGTCTTCAGCAATAATATGGATTTTCTTCCTGTAACCCTTCTCAGTCCTTTTGTTTTGTTTCACTTGAAAACCTCCACATACTTTTTATCTAACACTCAAGTTACTACATATTTGCAGTGCTCCTCTATGAGATTTTTCCATGGGATTTACGCTTATCAATATACAAAGTAAGTTTCCACTATTCTCACTACAACAAAAACGTACGATTAGTGTCCCTTTTAGTGTATTTTTCATCATTTTTTGGACAAAATGGACACTTTTCCATGGGATGGCGCTTTTAATGGCATTATTTGCATCCCTTTTTAAAAGTTGGTGTTATTTTGGATTCTAATTAGCATCCCAATTAGCATCCCAATTAGTGTTCCAATTAGAGTCCTAATTAGCGTCCCAATCAGCATCCCAATTAGCATCCCAATTAGCGTCCCTTTTTAAAAATTGGCACTATTGTGGATGCTAATTAGCATCCCAATTAACATCTCAATTAGCATCCCAATTAGCATCCCCATTAGAATCCTAATTAGCGTTCCAATTAGAATCCCAATTAGCATCCCAATTAGCGTCCCTTTTTAAAAGTTGGCATTATTTTGGATGCTAATTAGCATCCCAATTAACGTCCCAATTAGCGTCCCAATTAGCATCCCAATTAGAATCCCAATTAGCATCCCAATTAGCGTCCCAATTAGCATCCCAATTAGCATCCATTTTTAAAAGTTGGCGTTATTTTGGATGATAATTAGCATCCGAAATAATATTGCAATTAACATTCCACTTAGTGTCCACAAAAGCATCCCATATAACGCCAATAATAGCCTCCAAAAAAACATCCCGAATAGCATAGCACCATATATGAATCTAGGGTTAGTGACATGAATTGCACCATGAATTTCGACAAGAAAAACATTCAACATAGAGCCAGGAAATGCTACACCTGGAGTTGATTTTCTAAATGCTAAGTACTGCTGTTGAGTTGATTTGCTAAACGCTAGTACCACTGTTGAGTTCGATTCCCTTAAAATATAAGGTTTGACTATAACTGTCAACTAATATTCTACCTGAAATTTGAGGATATATGCCCCACTATTTCCATAAATCTAGAGAGGATTTCTTGGAATCCTGTAGCTTTCAAGTGTTCAATCTATGAACCAAATATGCTTTAACATCCTATACTTTGATATTTTTCTCTTCTTTGTCCATCCTTTGAATACCACTTGTTAAATGACTGCATGGAAATGCTCAATTTGATGCCCTTGAATATGGGGTTGATCTTTATTGTTGATCTTCAAAATATGGGATTTGAATGCTGGTAATGTGGACCTGCTACTTTGCTGGATGGAGGATTCGACACCATAGAGTCCCAATGATATTTCCTTCTACAAACATCTGTAAATATCCATTGCTAATATTACTCTTGATTACTAGATATTTTGTAATATACTCTGTCACTTGTTCACAGTATTACATTTCTCAATATGCCATGAATTTTAAGAGCCACTACTACGACAAAGGAATTTTCCTTGTTCAGATCGTTACTAAGAGCTGGTAGAGAATTCAACATTCCAACACATAGGTATTGATAGGCTAAATATGCAAGTGGAAAAATATCAAATGTATTTTTGATAACCATTCAACAAGGAATCGATGCCAATAGGATGGTTTCATATGTGAGAAGTATAAATCTTGCATATTCCTTAATTGCTAGCAAATTCCATTTCAAACCTCCTCCTTCAGGTGTAGGATGCAAGAAATTAAACTCTATATTTTCACCTTCAAGTCTTATTTGGCCTCCAATGACCATAAGGTCACTTTTACAGGTATGAAATACAAGAACGAAACCCTTTATTGAGCTTTCCATTACAGGGAATTTTCCCAATATATTCCAAATATGGTATCCTTGTTATATTTCTTGACTTCGTTTTGCTAGTGCTTGATTGCATAAAACTTGATTATTTATCATTACAACCAAGTATGTTGTTGGTTCACTGATTTTGTCAAGCAATTATACTATGCTGCATGTAGAATGCACTTTACTGCTAAAGGGAACCATTTGATACAACCATAACTTGACAAGAAACTTTTTAAATATCATTGTGCATATATATATTTTCATATTCTAGTTTAGTGTAGATATATTCAACAAAATATGGTCATTTCCACAAATCTCATGATATGCATAGAGCTAGAACACGTGTAGATGTTGAAGTGTGTGGGGGGGTGTTGGGACATGATTGTGGGTACTGGAATGTGCATATTAACCTCGAATGTGTGCACATAGGGTTTAAAATTATGACATCTTGTGACATGGAGTCACACGTAAACAACAAGTATAGACTTGGGCACAAAATTGGCAGTGGTTCTTTTGATGAGATATACTTAGGATTTGATCCATTTTTTATTTTGTTCACTCAATGAGTAATTGTTTTGTTGATCCCATAAAATATTAATCCATCAAGTCCCACAGACTTTGTATTCTCCTGAGTTTGTTTGAGAAGCATTACATGTTGTTTGTGATCGGCATATTTTCTCTTTATCCATGATTCACGAGTGTCACCATATGGAAATTCTGTATCTTAGAACACCAATGGTTCTTAGTTATTTATTAATTTTGCAGCAACACCTCATCTTGATGGGTATATACTTGGCTCCATATCTATGATTTTTTGTATTCACCTGAGTTTGTCTGAGCAGCTTTACATGTTGGTTGTGATTGACATATTTTCTCTTTATCCATGACTCATGAGTGTCAGCATATGGAAATTTCGTATTTTAGAAATACAAGATTCCTTTACCTTGAAATAATGGGTTACTTTCTTTGGGTGTGAGACACCAGTGTATTTTTACCATTTGAAATTTTAAATTCTGATAAATATTTGTAGGCAGTTCTCTTCAGTCCAATTCAGTTGGTCTATATGCTACTAAGGGGGTGAGGCTAACATTTGTCTGACTAATTTGGATATGTTTCCTCTCCCCATCTCTATTGTCTGTTTTACTCTCATATAATTAATGTCCCTTTTATTATTATCTGCAGCAATCATCTCTTCTTTGGAAGAGTTGTTGAGGGAATAGATGCATTGAAGAAAATTGAGCAATTATCAACTACATATCAAGGAAGACCTTAGTTGTTCCAGTTAAGATTTATAATTGTGGTGAAATATTTCCAGGCAAAGGTAAGAGTATAGTTGTAGTTGATTAAGGTGCATCCAAGTGCAATCCAATATTGAGAGATATAAGAATGATAAGGATTGGGAACCTAAGAAAAATAATACACAACTCAGAAAACATTAAAAAAAAAATTCCCACATACCAAGCAAGTTAGCAAAGCTAGCATAATTGGGGTCAGGGCATCAAAACTTTTTGTTCAACACTTGTCGTGAAAGAATGCATGTAATATGGGATGGAGGGGAAATGAAATCAAGACTAATTCAATTGAATCCTTGCAACTCACTACATGTTTATCTCTCAACAATCCACCTTTTAAATTGAACCAAAATACCAAAAGAAGTTTATTAATGGCTATATTTGAGAAAGTTCTAAGTGTGAGTAATTAAGGGCTCGGGGCTCTAAAATTTGTTGTGTTTTGTACCAGTCCATGATTCAAAGAATCAATAGGCATAGGTAGTAATTTAAGTTATTTAATAAAAACATCTAATGTGTATACCTCTATGTCGAAACCATTTTCCATGTCGATGTAGGCCACTCATGCACTAGCTGTTTAGATATAGGAATTGTGTTCGGAAAACATCCAACATAACGTCAGATATATCAATTTCAATTTCAATGATCATGATTAATGTGATATTACGTTTGGATCTTCATTTATCGTAGTGGCACCTAAATTATCGTAATCATCCCACTTTTGGATCTTGATTAATCCTAATGAGGGGTAAACCTTAATGTCGTCTAAATTGCTCTAATGTTTTTTGAGTGTCCGCAACAACATTCGATAGACCCTAGTTTCATATGATTGGCCCTAACAACATGATGTTGATGCGTTACGATAATTATGATGGAGCGTATGGATATGATTATATAAGAACAATTTTTTTATAAAACAAATTCCTTAGCTTCTAAAACAACCACTACGGATTCTCTGTAAAACCCTACTATTGATCTACCACTTCCTTTACCAAAAAAGGATTTCCAATAGGACTATACTCTAACACCCCTTTTAAAGAAGTAGAATCAATGTTGAAAGAAGGAGTCCAACAAAGGGACCAACAGGTCCCCTATCTTCAAACAAATTTCCCCTTGACCTTCAACCACCTTTAGACCAACCTTCTATGAACTCCTTTGAACCCAACACAATATAAACCATACTAGTGACATAATTCCAAAGAGGCGAGACATGCACTAAATCCTTCTCTTGAGATCTCACACCAAAGTCCTCTTTTATTTCCAAATATTTTGAATTAGTGGCCTACCAAAATCCTTGTGGACAGGATCATATTGCTAGAACCATGAACCATCAAGGGAATGTTAAGACAATCTAGGTCCTAGCTATATATATGCCCTTTAATAACTAGTTCAACTGATTGATATAACCCATCACTAATTTTAATTCTACTAACAACTTAGCCACTAATTGAAAAATACCAGTGAGGAAACTACCATAAACTAAGATGGTCTTACTAATTCTATCTCCAATGGCCTAGATACCTTTTTCCATCCACATATCCATATAAAACCCTAGTAACTTGACCCATACCAATGTGCATTCATTTTCAAATCCCTAGTCTGAATCTCCATTCATTTTCTACTAAATTCTAAAATTGTCAAATTTTAACTTTTTCACTTTTTCTAAACTTATTTTTTTCGCACAAACTGTTATTTCACAAACTAAGAGTTTATGGAAAAAATCCCTCTAACCAAATTTGTTTGTTTTACGGAGTAAATAAAACATTGAATTCATAATATTTTATAGTTTCATCTTCTTGGGTCACTTATACCTCCTCCAAAATTTCTAAAATCATAATTGCACGTGCCCAAATAGTGGATTTTGGGCTTCTTCTACACCTCAGCTCCATGCCCTTTGGATTTGGATAGAATCCATCTGGGTTCCTTATGTTCCTTGACCATGAATGCACCATAACAACTTAAATCTCAACACAGGCCCTTGTTCAGTCACTGGATGTTGGTCTTCAAAAACCATGATTTCACATTTTTGGGAAAATTGGTGCAGAACAATGCCATTCCCTTCTATGTTAATCATGCAGTTCTCTTCACCATGGACAAAAACCTAAAGTTCATGCCAATTCTAAGTTATTATGCTTGTGTTATGGCCAAGTAGGGTCGCCATGTCTTAGCCCATCTCACTTCCCTCACTTACAGAATCATAGCCCCCCATCTCTTCTTTGTCCTCCACTTACAACTGTTAGGGAGTTTTATATTAACATGTATGTACACAATTTACAATATGCATGGTATCCTAGACCATATAAGTATGTCAATTAGTCTTGGTTTCATTACATACACATTCACATATTGGGGTCAAAAACATGTATGTACAAAATTTGCAATATCCATGATCTCTTGGAAGATATAAGTCTGGCATCCAAGGCTTTATTTCATTACATACATATTCACATCTTGGGGTAAAAACCAAGGTGTCACAATAGATCCCGACCTATCCTCTATTCTATTTCTTCTAAGTTCCCTTCCAACAAAATTTTGAACTCTATTAATATTTTATTAAGTGTACCATAATTTTGTATCCCAAAATATCTATATTTAAAACAAAAAAATATTACGTTTATTAATTTTTTTTAATTTAAAAATATCCTCCATATACCCCCAAATTTATTTTCTCCCATTTAAGATTCATTGCTTTTGGGATTTTAAATTAGTGTAACATAGTTTATGACTGATAATTTATTTGAAATTTAAGATCTTATCTTTCTTTCTAAAAAAATCTACATGTTATCTACAATTTAAATTCAAACGTTATTTCATGTTAATTATGATTTGAATTCAACTTTATTTCATAACTACAAGTTTTAAATTATATATATTTCAAAAAACAGATTGATTATATAAAAATATTATTAATATAATATATTTTATCAGTAAATTTTAAAGTATTTAAAAAACTTATGTACAGTTTTAATATAGTTATAAGAAAATATTAATAAGAATTCTTTAGTAGAGTTGTAAGAAAATATCATTCTTAAATTTATAAGATTACACCATATTTAAAACTTTATAACATAAATCTCTATAAAACGTGTACAACATAATTCTCTCTAAAACATATGGTCCCTCCCAATAAAAGTGATGGTGAAATATATTATTTTATAAACATGGGAGTACATAAATTAGCATCGAGGGATGCATTTAAACATGATGCAATCTCACTATTTTACTTATATCAAAATTATTTCATTGAAAACTCCGATTTATAAAATTGTCAAGTGTTACTAATAGCTAAGTCAAGTTACTTGGAGGGAAAATACTAGAGAGTTTGTGTGCAAAATCCCACCAATACTTTGAGGTGAAATTTGCAAATGAAGTCCTTTTAATTCATGGTGATCGAGACCTAAAAAAATCTATGTTCGACACACACTGTTTTTAACTCTCAATGTTTCGAAGCCTATACCAGGTAGTCTCAGCGTTTTTCTCTTTTAAATATGTATTTCCAATTCAAGGACCAGCTGATTCATGCATATTTAGGGTTTGTTTGTATTGAAATGATGGCTCTTATCGGTTTTGCAGCTGCCATGGAAGGTGTGTATTCTCGGCCCCACTCAAAGCAGTCGTATTTCAAGTTTCCTGGTGAAGACCTTACTCAGATTCACAAATGCTTGCCGTATCCCCAGTCGCTCTCAATCGGGCCAGGTGAGACTCTATTTCAAATCCTCTGTGTTTTGAATAATCTCTCTCATACATTTTCATCTTAGGAGTTTTTTCTAGGGCATTTTCCCAAAAATTCAAAAGTGTGATTTTTATGTGTGAGAATTAATTTGATGCTCAGTATTTGTAAAATTATCATGTGTTTCAAGTTCAAAATTGGTTTATGAGTGAAATTTTCATTTTTAGTTGTCAAACTTGAATGGGATTGGACATGGACATTAAACACCAATGTTATGAGGAAAACTTGAATCTTGGTTAGGAAGGGGATATTTTAGATTGTCTGTTTTTCTCTTTTTTTGTGCCCAAACCCTTAGTCATCCCTTTTTTTCTTATCATTTTTTCTTTTTTTCAAGTGGATTTCCTTATTAGGTTATTGGTCTATAACTATTCTACCCAAGTTGCCAAGGAATCGTCCATTTGGAGCTCATGACAATTTTGTTGGCATGCCATACTAATAATTGACCAAAATTTGCAATACAAAGCTCAATTTTTCAGTCCATCAGAATCAAAATAGAAGATATCCATTAAAAAAATCCCTTGATCATTAACAAGAGAGTTGATATTTTATTTACTGTTTAGCATACATTCGTAACAAAAAAAAATTCAATTTCTAAAAGATGTATTAAGCAACTCAAAAATATGACAAATAATATATTTTTTAAAAACCCTGGATCAACGATAAGTCCAAGCTCACTAGCATTTGAAATCTTAACTGTTGCATTTCTTGATTCCTGGTAGCCTTTATGCTACACATATGACTAGGTGCTTATTACAAAAAGGTGCTTATCAAATTACTGCATTGAAATTTATAATTTTATTCATTTCAATAGTATGAAATAGGATATCGGGTCTGTTTTTAATGTTTATTGTATTGAATATAAAGTTTGAACTTTGAATGGCCTTTTGTTAAAAATAAAGGTAGTAAGTTTGATCAATAACCAACTTGAATGAATGGTTTATGAAATGAGTTGTGTTTTATTTATACCACTAAAGTAGGGTTTATGTTCTATCCCCGAGAGCTGACTAGGTGTTTACACTTGGACCTGCATTTCTTTGGTCAGTGGAGACTCGATGCATTTTTTGTTTCCAAAGAGTTTGATGAGAACTGAAAGGGATCATTGACAAGGGAAAGGGTAGGGCCTTCAATTCTAGGTACCACCATTTACGTAGGCATTTTTTTGGGTTTTCTTAAATGTTATCTTAGGGTTTTTTTCGGTTATTTTTCACAATTATGATATATTACATTTCGGTTATGGTAGGCATTAGCATGAGTAGATCAGAGATGTCCAGTATAACATTCATCCTCTATAGGATTGTTATTTAGTTCTTTGTTGCATGTTAATTTTACATAAAACAACAAAACCCATGGTTACTTCCAAACCCAAGGCTTCCCTATTTCTTTCTCTAACAACAACCCTGTGATTTAACGAGAAGGGAGGAGCATCACCATGTAATGGAAAATATATTGTATTTAAACTATTTGATCTTCACAATAGACCTACTCATATCTACCCGTCATTCTACTTTTATTTTTTATATTTCTAGTTGACCAGAGTTTCCTTTTGGTAGACACCTTGAATGGCATCCTTCTCTTTAGTTCTTGTCGACTACATGTACAATCCTTAATGTCTACAATGATGTCTATGGAGTATGGATGTTTTACACCCTTTGAAAGAGGCAACCTACAATCCCATATTTTTGTTGTGCACACATGCCAATACAAACCACCACTAATATACTTTTACACTTCATCAGGAGCTCAATAATCCTCCCAATATTTATAACAATAACTAACCTCCCAATGTTGAGTATGGTTGTAATTAATGTCAAAGGAGCTTAGTAAATGACAAAATAATGAAAAAGGAAGTGGACATATGGCATGGATGATGATGTGGCATGTGTGATAAAGTCATTGTTACATTTTGATAGTTTTTTGTAAAAATAAGACGATTTTGGAAATTAACTAAGTGATGAAAAATCACCCTAATACAGTTGCCTTATGAAAATGTCTTTGATACCTCATAGGTAAAAGAAAATTCCCTCTCTATCTTTTCAGGCTATATCTTATTGAAGTTGCTATATGACACAGGTCTGCCAAAACAAGGTTTTTTGGGAAAATTAGTCAAACTTTCCCTAGGAAAATGACCACCGTAATTCATAGGTTGATGAAAATGTCCTCCCTATCTTGTCAGGATGTATCTTGTTGAATGGAATACCTGATCATGGTGTCAGGTTTCCTTAAAAGTGTCTGAGGAGAAAGTTATGGGTCTGCTAAAATAGGGCTTCAGGCAGTTTTCTACATCAAGTTCAGTAAAATGCACGCCTAGGTTTGATGGTGATAATTCAGAAGGTGGAACTAGTCTATGTTAAGTGAGGTTCCTTACATCGTCTAGTAACATTGGTCCAGGGTTTTGGTGAAATAAAAAATCCACCTTCAAAATGGCATAATTGTCCAAGTGTGAAATTTGTTGGTTAAACTGCCTAAGTGGCCTCATAAAAATGGCCACCATTTCTTCTATATGATGGATTAAATTATTCCGAGAGTACAGGGACTTATATTGTTTGTTTTTTTTCACCCAACCATATCATCAGTTTGTCAAAAAGGTCTTTGAGGATGAAGTTATTAATTTGCCAAAAATGCCTTCTGGCATGTTTTGCACTATTCCAGTAAAATGCGCGCCAAGGAGAGATAATAAGGTTGCAGTGAATGAATTTGGAATGGATGGAATCATCATGATGCCTCCCATACTTTGGATGATTCATATTCCAAGTTTGGTGAAAAGAAAAATTCACCTTAGTTGAGCTAGGGTTTAAAAAACTTGTGTAAGGGTCAGCACAAAAGTTTAGAAGGCAATCTGCAAATGCAAACAAATGTTGTCCTTATGTCTATAAATTCATATACTAGCATGGGTTTGTTCCTTGATGATCTATATATATACATGGTTTTATTTTTCTCTTTGGTGGTCACATGTACGAGAAATACGCCTCCCAAACTGAGAAAAATCATGTTTCATCTAAATTGTTAAAACTAGTTACAAAAAGATATTTTAAAATGCTCATCAAATGTTGTACTTGAGCCAATAAATTTATCTAATGGCATGAATATAGTATTTGGTGATGTGTCTATCCATTCAAGTTTTTATTTTCCTTTCTGGAGGTCACAGGTGCAAGAAATTAACCTGCCAAATTGAGAAAAATCACATTTTCCTGTTAAAAATAAATGAAACCCAAGTGTTAAAACCAATTCTAGAAACCCATTCAGAAATGCACGCTAGAAGGTTTCCTTGTGATAATAAACTCATCTTAGAGTATGATTCTGATCCTTGGTGATTTGGCCATCTAGCTATGGTCTTGGTTTCTCATTTGGTTGTCACACATGGAAAATATAAGTCTACCAAATTGACTAAATGTTTGTTTTCTTGTCTAAGGAAGTCTAATGGTCCAATTTCAAATACACAGTAGATGTTGTCCTTGTGCCAGTAAATTGATCTATTGGTATGAAATTAACCAAGTGATGAAAAATTACCCTAAAACGGTTTCCTTATGAAAATGTCCACCGTACCTCATAGGTAAAAGAAAATTCCCTCCCACTCCTTTTAGGTTATATCTTATTGAAGTGCCTATATAACCATGGTCTTAGTTCTAAAAAATCGTGTCTGAGGAAAAAGATACAGGTCTGCCAAAACAAGGTTTTTTGGGCAGATAAGTCAAAATTTCCCTGGGAAAATGACCACCATAATGAATAGGTTAATGAAAATGTCTTGCATATCCTTTCAGGATGTAGCTTGTTGAACTAAATACCTGACCATGGTCTCAGTTTTCCTTGAGAGTGTCCGAGGAGAATGTTATGGGTCTGCTAAAACAAGGGTTTAGGCAGTTTTCTACACCAAGTTCAGTAAAATGCACGCCTAGGTCAAATGGTGATGATTCTGAAGGTGAAACCAGTCTTGTTATGCTAAGTGAGGTGCCTTACATTGTCTGGTAACATTGGTTCAGGGTTTTGGTTCAATAAAAAATCCACCTTCAAAATGGCATAATTGTCCAAGTGTGAATTTTCTTGTAAAACTGTCTAAGTGGCCTCAGAAAAATGGCCACCATTTCTTGTATGATAGATTAAATTATTCTGATATTATTTCAATATGCACATGCACAATTATTGGTGAGGAATTTTCTTTTTCCTTATTATTTTTCCAACTTTCTAATCTAGGGTTCTATTTTTCTTATTCCTTTCCTCCTAAAATCGGTTTTAGTATGCTACAAGATACCTGAATGATGATGTGTCTACACCATTGTTTGGCTCTACCCCTAGAAGTTAAGCATAAACTAATAACAAAGTCATACTATTTTTCGGTGTTCAAAATTACTAATATATTAAGATGATACATATTGTTATTAGTCTTTTGGTAGATCTGATCTATCTCATCCAATTACATTTCATCACAAGCTGGAACAACTCTGTTGAATTGTCCAGTTCTATTCTCTGTACACTCTTCTAGAATAAATGCCTTAATGTAATTTAAATTCTGAAAATGATAACTATGGATGAATAATGTGTTGATGGTAATTATTTCAACTCCCAGTTCTAATTTCAAGCCATCTTACATTCCACCTGTTTCTTTAACATACAACCATATGTTTAAGTCCTTTCCTAAATGATGTGGATCATATCATTGCCTTGAGATATGCTGTCTTTTTGACCCTTTCTTCTTCAGATGCATGTTTCTTAAACATTCCAGTGCATTAGTTACTAAACATATTTGTCATCTCAAAGGAACTAATTGAAATCTTGAGAGCGCTCTTGCAAACTACATAAGAGTCTAATACAGATTCCTCTTATTTTCTTAAGCTACAATTGAATGTTGTGAATTACCGCACGACAACCACAATGACATACATAAGTAGCACAAATGTTATTATAGAGTCTTGAATCATGGTTGGCTGGTTGGGGACAATGCCATGCTTTCACTTCCTGGGAAAATCACCATTGATAGATATGTTAAACTTTTGGTAAAGGCTTTGGTGAAGATATGGAACTATATTGTATATTATTCACAATACTATGTGTTGGAGCAGGGCCACGTTTCCAGCTGGAGAGAAGAGCTGGAAACCATGACTTTTAAGATAGAAAAGTCAAGAAAGGAAACAGTACCTGAGCGGCCGAGAAGAGAGAGCTCAACCACTGCATTGAAGGCAACGGTGGAAGACAGGAGGGCTCAGCGACCCTCATAAAGGAGAAGGAGCAATGAGGCTGAAGCATTGAAGGCGAAGGACAGAAAAGCGAAGCGGTGCATAGTACCCATGATCAGTCCCGGGAAGCATGGAAGACTGCAGAGAGCTATGGTGTGATGGAAAGCGGCTACCTCAAGTACAGATATGGCCAACCGTCACTAGTTAGGGTTTTGGGTTACTATTGGGACAGGCCCACAGTGTTGTAATGGAAAGACCTTCGGGCTGCCTATAAAGGGATATATTTTGTATTGTAAAAGGGTTGGTTGCTTGGTCAGTGGGTTGGTTAGTTAGTTGGTTCATTCAGTTGTTAGTAGTGTTTTGCAGAACATTAGACTGTTGTAAAATCCTAGCTCTGGTTCTGTTATCAGCGGTAGCAA
>LPNX010698270.1:0-42157 GCA_001517045.1 Pseudotsuga menziesii
GCAGTGCCAAAGGAGACTCAGCAACAATCAGAACTCACCCAGCAATCCACTATCTTCCACAAAAGGATAAAAACCAGGGTATACGCGACTGTGTGCAGTAAAACCACGTGTATACACGGAAATCACAGGGAAACCCGCGTGTATACGCGACTGTAAACAATAAACCCGCGTACAGGAAGAAAAAGATGCATAAACCACAGGCAAACAGACAGGCTGAGACTTTTTTCACACCAATCAGGCTCTACCAAGCATACATGCCCCCATACCCGACACAGAAACAAGAGAAAGAGAGCAATTCAAATACATTGAATGCCAAGAAACCAATCCCCAAAGGTCAACTACTAGGAACTCCCCAGCGGAGTCGCCAATTCTGTTATGGAGAGAAATTCCTATGGCTTGGGGTACCACAACAGACAGGTAGACTCCAGAAATCAATCTTCTCCAATATGCAATAAAAATAAACAATCTAACACTAAAGGATCGAACCTCGTACCTTATTCCGGACGGTTGAAGTAGATCCCCGTTGAGCTTTCCAATCTTCAGCTTGAATTGTTATAGCACGTCCTCAACAACCAGTAAACAATACAAGCATACTATATTTCATGGTGTTAGATCTATTCTAGCATATATAATCAATAATGTAAAAGCATTTGACATATTCCAATGGAAACAATATTCATTCAAATACACATTGCTGGACAGGAAAAGATATTTCTATTAATAAGAATCAGAGATTACAAGTGACAACCTCTGACGGCACGTCTGCGAACCGGAGAAACTGAATCCCCCACTTGGGCCTCCACCACCTCAATCCTCCATCACTTCGATAGCAAGCTTACTAACAATGGGAAAGCTTGGGAAGAACACAACAGTGCTACAAGGGACAAAGGGATGCAGACTCAAGCATAAAGTTCTGGCAACAATGGACTATAGTTTCGATGCTCTCAACTTTCTCTTATGCTTTCAATGTACCAATGGGTTCCTTATATAGCTATTCAAGGGGATACTGAAGGGTCGAATCCATGCAATCTCAAGGCATATGGAAGGCCAAGAGTCATATGAGTCAGATCCAAGTCGAGGAACAGTCCAAAAGGATTTGGATTTATGCACACATCCCGATGTACACGACTATCGAGGGAATATCCGCGTATGTATGCGGTTATCGGGGAAAAAGCCACGTATATCAATATTATAATGTTTTTTGGGGATGATTAAGGTAACATCAAAAGATATAAAGTGGTCCAAAGGGGTTAATGAGTGTGCAGCGGGACAAGGGAAAGCCATACAATGTGTGATTCACCTAGTGTGGTGAAATCTGCTATAACAGTGTTCATGAGATTTCAGCTCTCGTGACTTGATACCAGTATATGTCAGACATATTCAGCCACTATGGAGATCTTGATCTATTATATATCTTCATCCATTATGGAGATCATGGTCCTTTGTATATCTTCATCATGGAGATTCAGATCTATGTATATTGTACGTGGCGATGACCACATATGTGATATCATGTATTATGCCTATTCATGGCCATTGTACTCTTATGTATCTGGGACTGCTATATTTACTTGTAGTTATATGCAGAGTTGTATTATGGTGCTATGCTGATTGGGTGGCTGGTCTTCCATTTGGGATCCTTCATCACTCCACTTCTGGGATGGAATTATAATGTATTTCGTCCATCGTATGACCCCTCTGACCTCACACATTAGGGGGCATCTGTTATAGCGGATTTCACCACTCTAGGTGAATCACACTTTGAATGGCCTTCCCCTATCCTGCTGCAGACTCTTTAGACCCCATGGACCATCTTTTGTCCTTTGATGTTTCCTTGATCATCCCTAAAAACATATAAAAAATGATATACGTGGCTTTTAACCCGATAACCGCGTACATACGCGGGTTTGACCCCTATAACCGTGTACATCGGGATGTGTGCATAATCCAAATCCTTTCAGAGTTTTCCTTGACATGGATCCGACTCATTTGACTCCTGGCCTTCCATATGCCTTGAGATCGCTCGGATTCGACCTTTCATTATCCCTTTGAAAGCTATATAAGGAACCCCTTGGTACATTGAAGGCATAGAGAGAGAATTGAAGCAAAGAAACTATAGTCCATTGTTGCCAGAACTTATACTTGAGTCTGCATCCCTTTGTCCCTTGGAGCGCTTTTGTGTTCTTCCCAATCTTTCCTTTTGTTTGTAAGCTTGCTATTGAGAGGTGGAGGATTGAGGTGGTGGAGGCCCAAGTGGGGGATTCAGTTTCTCCGGTTCGCAGACGTGCCGTCAGAGGTTGTATCTATCTTGTAATCTCTGATTTATATTAATAGAAATATCTTTTATTGTCCAATGATGTGTATTTGATTGAATATTTTATCCATGGGAATATGTCAAATGCTTTTACATTATTGATTATATATGCTAGAATAGTTCTAACACCATGATATATAGTATGTTTGTATTGTTTACTTGTTGTTGAGGAAGGGTTATAGCAATTCAAGCTGAAGATTGGAAAGCTCAACGGGGATCTACTTCAACCATCCGGAATAAGGTACGAGGTCTGATCCTTTAGTGTTAGACATTTTATTTCTATTGCATATTGGAAAAGATTGATTTTTGGAGTCAAGCTGTCTGTTGTGGTACCCCAAGCCATAGGAATTTCTCTCCATAACAATTGTAAAAAATCTCTATTATTATGTGAGAGAGAATCTAAGAGTGTGAAGAGGAAGCGCAATAGGGTTGTTGCAAGTTGTATCCCTTCATTTCATTGGACGGTATAATATAAAGGACTGGAAATTTCTGTGTGGACATAGCCAAAATTGGGTGAACCACGTTATATATGTGTCTCTCTTGTAATGTGTTTAATGCGTTTGCATATTGTTTAATTATTTAACTATATAAGTATTATTGCTCTGTGATCCTGTTTTTCTAACACATAATGGAGCCTGCGGTGGCCACCTCTCTGGTTTTCCTACCACTCAAAAGATACTTCACGCCAGTTATTTCTATCCCTCCATCTTTGTTTATTGCATCCATGCAGTTAAACACTTCCGTAATTGTCATATATTTTCCCTAAAAGCAAGCACACCCCCCGCATCGTTACCTCCTATTGTCGCATTCGGTCCCTTCTACAAATGGGAGATTGACTTCATGACCTATAGCCCTCCTTCGATTGGTGACCATAAATACACCATTGTGGTCATTGATTACTTTACCAAATGGGTAGAAGCTATGACTACTTTCAATTGTAAGGCTGATACTACGATACATTTCTTTTTTAACCATGTTATCACTCATTTTAGTGTCCCCCAACAGTTAGTCTCAGTCCATGGTTCTCATTTCAAGGAATCTGTTTCGACATAACTCTCCGACATGTTGAAGTTTGAACACAAGTATTCCTATGCTTATTACCATCAGGGAAATGGCCAAGTTGAGATTGTCAACATTATCCTCAAAATCATGATCCAACGAATGGTGGACAAACATATTTCCAATTGGCACCACTTTCTCTTTTCATCCCTCTAGTCCTACCAGACATCAACTGAAACCACCACCTATTTTACCCCATTTCATGTAGTCTATGGTGTGGAATCGGTTTTTCCCATCAAATTCCATATTGTTTTGCTCCACCTTGTTGTCGAACTTCTACCTGATACTTCACTATTAGAACAACACCTACTTATGGTTGAACAAACAAATGAGTAACTTAGTGCTACTCTCCAAATGATTGAAGGGACTAAGACCCGGTCAAAGTCCCACTATGACTCCCATGTCACCACACGCACCTTTAATGAGGGGGGCCTAGTCCTCATTTAGGATCAATTCCATGATAAGACTTGGAAAGGGAAGTTTGAATCCATGTGGTATGGCCCTTATGTCATCCATCGATGTCTCAAAAAGTGGGAATATCTCCTTGTTGACTCTGATGATCACCTCTTGAAGAATCCCCGCAATGGGCTCTACCTCAATAGGTTCTATCCCTGGATTCGCTCACTATGAGTACCCTTGTATCATAGTTTTTATTTCTTGTTTTACATCATTTTTACCATGAGTCTCATATTTTTCTTCCTTGGTTTATCCATATGGATCCCACCTCAACTTACCATGTTGGTTTCACTGACAGCACAAGTAGATGGTCTCCTAATCTCACCTCAGCTGCGTGGGTCATTTATTCCTTGTCACATGAGTTGATCCATATCGACGAAATGTGTGTTGGTGTTACTACCAACAACTAGGATGAGTACAATGGTGTCGTTGGTCTCCTGATTGTCTCCCTTCACTTGGGTATTCATCACCTTGATGTCTTCTTAGACTCCCAACTGCTTGTCTCCAAGTTGAATAACTGCTATCGAGTACGTGATCCTTGCCTTTGTAGAAATTTCCTACACACTCGACACTTGGTTAGAAATTTCGAATCCATTTCATTCATGCATGTTACAAGTAATATCAATAGCGTAGCAGACAAAATGGATAATGACGCTCTAGATTGGCGCATCAATCATTGCATATGGGAAGTACATTGCATCATGCATCATCATATAGTCATGCATACATATGTCATATACATAATGTAGGAATAATCATAAAAGAGACTCATAAAAACCTATAAAAATATAAAAAGGTGCATCCACATGCATATATATCATAAATATCATGTTTAGTACAAAACGAGAAGCTCCATAGGCTTTCTCATCTGATTATACACATCATACAAAAATACCATCCTCAAATGCATTGGGGGTAGCATCACAAGCTATTATCCTGAGTCATCCTCCTTTGAATCTGTGTCCTCCTCTTTGTCCTCTTCCTCATTGGAGCTCTCCTCCTCCATCGGCATGTCACTCTAGAGGATTTCTATATCATGCAGTGATCAGATCGTTGTCTAGGTACTGTCATCCATCATTAGTGACCCCCTCCAGTAACCTATCCATTTCCAGTCGTAGTGAGTCCAATTTCGCACTTCGTCGCCTCCCCTGCCCATGTGCAAGTAAATATAAACCATTCACCCTTCCCCTTCACTGCTGGTACCCTGCTAGAGGGTGTGGTCCCATGTATGCACATTACTACAAGAAAACCCTATGATTAGCATCTCTTTTAGCTTCCTTTTTAGCGTCCACTATCACTTTTAGTGTATTTTCATCATTTTTGGACAAAGTGGACACTTTTCCATGGGATGGAGCTTTTAATGGCGTTATTTGTGTCCATTTTTAAAATTTGGAGCAATTTTGGACACTAATTAGTATCCCCATTAGCATCCCAACTAGAGTCCCAATTAACGTCCCAATTAACGTCCCAATTAGCATCCCAATTAGTGTCCATTTTTAAAATTTGACGCTATTTTGGATGCTAATTAGAATCCCAATTAGCGTCCCAATTAGCATCACAATTATCATCCAAATTAGCATCCAAGTTAATGTCTCAATTAGCATCCAAAAAAACATCGCATATAACACTAAGAATATCCTCCAAAAAAACATCTTGAATAGCATAGCACCATATATTAATCCAGGGTTAGCGACAGGAATTGTGCCATGAATTTAGGCAAGAAAAAAATCCAACATAGCTCCAATTATAGAGCCAGGAAATGCACCTAGAAAACATCTAGCATAGTTTCAGGTATAGATATAAGTATAATGCTTGGAATAATGCCAAAAATTTCGAAAGGAACTGCGCAAGGAATTGCACTAGGTTTAGAGCTAGGAATTATGTTCGGAAAACGTGTGACATAACGTCAGATATATCAATTTCAATGTCAATGATCATGATTCATGTGATAGTACTTTTGGATCTTGATTTATCATAGTGGCACGTAAATTATTGTAATCATGGCACGTAAAGGCGCCCTGCATGTTGACTATAACAAACATCATCTTTTCTCCATGCATGTGCTCCCTAACTATTGTGTAAGTGCCAATATTACCTAGCCTTAATCACTATCTTTCTCTAATTTTATCACATTAGCATGCACATGTTAAAACTACACAATTTTGAATGATCGAGCTCCCAGATTTGAATGGATTTGCACATGACTTGCTGACATACAACCACCAACTATAAGGTTCCCCTTTCGCAAGTGTATGATTGAACCCAAGGAAAAATCTGCTACAAGAACTACACCTCGAAGTGCTAGAGATCCACTAGAGAAACCAGGACCTACATATTACTTATTAGACATATAATACAAGAATTACACCCTATATTTGATTGAGTTACCATGATGAGTGCACTGTAAAAGATTGTGTAACTAGACCAATCTTTGAGGAAAACTTGCGGTGGAGATATTTACTACAGTATTTCTTTGTCATTCAAATGAGCAAAAGTAATCTCGAGGTGTCTTCAAATTTCTTATTAAACTCTTTCTTATCATTAGTTGGGAATTTACTGTCAAGGGATCTACTAGACACCCATTCCTCTACAACTATGCTATTGGGAGCGGGGAGCAGGAGGGGAACGAAAAGTGAAAATTTCAAAAGCTCCCGTTTTTGGAGCGTTTTTTGTATAGTATATATTTTAATATTATTTGATGGATTTATATCTAAAAAACATGTAGGATTTTGAATTAGCTATAGAATGCATGGATTAAACCATGTAACATCAATAATCTAGTAGTTACAACTTATAACATTATCATCAATTGATCAACCATAAAAACCTTTATAGGAGTTTGGCAAAGAAAGGAGGTACCATAACATTGTCATCAAACGATCAACCTAGTATAAGAGCTTTTAGTATAGGAAAGGAAGGGATCGCCTCGGGAGCGTGCTCCCAAAACTGGGAGCTCGCTTCCGAAGGAAGCAAGATTTAGGAGTGGGAGCGAGGGGGTGGGGGGCGATCCCACACAGCATAGCTCTAGATGACCTTTCTAATCAAAATCAACTATATTCAAGAAATGAGGAATCACCTAACATTCCTTAACATCAATGGGTATGTTGCTCACCATTGTTTCATTGAAACTTTAGGTGTCTTTGTGTTGCAATGACATGTGTCCACTATGGTTGTAACCTTATATTCTAGAGAATCAGAAGCTTCAGTGACCAGCACATCTGTTGAAGTGTTTTCTTCCTTTTCTTTTATCTCATGATGAAGTGAAGTGTCCTCCAAAGAACATGAATTTGCATAAGTCAAAATACTAGGATCTAAATGTACTCCCTGAATTATAATAGCTTTTATGTCCTTCATATTTCCTTTTCAAATCTCTGGCCAAACCATCCTGATAATTCGAGACAGTACCAAATTCTATGAAAAGCTCTTCTGCAGAACTGAATCTCTATCCCAAATAGGGTTTGAATCCAAAAAGCGGACCCCATTGATCTGAAGTACCTATATATTTCTTTAGGGACAACAATTATAATCAAATCATTCCCAACATTGCTTCATTGATGTCTCCACCAAGCGTTCCGGAAATGATGATTGAAATCACCCTGAATCTGTCTTGATTTGATAAATAAGCCAACAACATGATCTATCAATTAATATGATGTTACCACTCATTATGTCCATCCTGTCATCATTCTTTGTATTCCAGTGCCTCATGTACTAAAGATGAACCAATAAAATCTATACATCAATTCCTGTATGTCATGCTAGGATTGCATAACAGTGGTAACATTATATCTGTTGTAATGTATCTTCATATTTTCTGTTAGAGGTTTGTTATTGTTTCCTTACTGTTGTATGTACTGCGCATATAGACTATGTATTTGGATAAACTTCATCAGAACATTCAAGAGCACCCTCCTTGTAAAATATGGTACCTCATTAGCAAAGTCTGGACATATACACACTGAGAAACTCTTAAATCTCATCAATCTAAATGAACGCCTCATTAGCAAATACACATTGGGGCAATTTTTGTGTTAATGGGTCCATAGTTGGAGTAGAATTGATTCTACTCACACTTGGTGCTATGACAGATAGCAAATAATGTTCCTAGCTTATTGAAGAGATTGTTCACCGTTCAGAAAAATAAATCACCAAATATATTTTACTCAAAATCCCTCAAATATATTTTAGTCTTGAACCACATGAAAACTCAAGTGGCAACTATTCGTGATAACTCATTTGATCATTCCCTTAACTACCACTGTAGCTAATTCCTTAGTGCAGTTCAAATCTAGCATGCATACCTTTCAAAGACTAATCACCTTAACTAAAAGTAGGAAAACCGGTTAACTAGTGCTCTTCTTTCTTAAATAAGCCTACAAGGACTACTGTAGCTAAGCCTTAAATGTTTGTTCGGTTAATTAAAGGTGTGCAACTCTGAGACTAAATTAGGAGCGTTCCCTCTCTTGCTTTGCATAGCATTGAAACACAACTGCACTTGAACCGTCTGATTTTGATCCTAAAATAGCATAGCTAGTTTGACTGAGCAAAGGTGCCCTACATGTTGACTATAAAAAACATCATCTTTTCTACATTCATGTGATCCCTAATTGTTGTGTAAGTGCCAATATTACCTAGCCTTAATCACTATCTTTCTCTAATTCTATCACATTAGAATGCACATGTTAAAACTACACAGTTTTGACTGATTGAGCTCCCATATTTGAAGGGTATTTGCACGTGACTTGCTGACATACAACCACCAACTATAAGGTTCCCATTTTGCTAGTGTATGATTAAACCTAAGGCAAAATATGCTACAAGAACTACACCATTAATTCAAAGATATGCGCCCTCCATTAATTCACCAAGTGTTAACTCCTTTAACTGAATGTGAACTGATTAAGTAATTGCTTGACCATTAGTTAGGATTTTAACTGAATGTATTTAGTGCTTTACAATCAGTGCCATCCACTCAAGCAAGTTTGCAAGAGAGAGGATAAAAAGTGTGCCAGAAAGAAAAAAAAAAGGAGTTGTCTTGGGTTTTAAATTGTTTTGGTTGAGTTCTATAATGAGGAAGTTTTGTTGGGATTTCTCCCCCATGAGGTTTTCCCAAGATAAATATATTTTTCTCTTCTGTGACTATACTTGTTGTTCTTTTAGTGATCTTACCATCTTAAATTGTTTTAGAATATCATCTAAGAAATAAGAAAACGTAACAGATGTTGTACATTTAACAACAATAATAGTCTCCCTTATCTTTGTGCAATGGTGAAAGAAGTGTTGTGACTACACCTGTCGGTGCCTTATTCCTCCCACAAAACAACACACACCCATGTAATTTTGAACTATGGATCACAACAAGGGGCTCTACAATCTTGAAAGAATAACAAGATCATAACTTGCATCCTAAAAGAAAGAACTCTAATATTTGCGAGATAATATCCAATACAACCCAACTTCAAAAAAGAATGTTGCTCCTTTCGTTGTCCTATTCTACAATATATCCACTCTGATTCTATTTTGCATTTCCTTACCCAATTTTAGAGTATGCTTGGTATACAAAAACTTGGTTGTTGAGAAGCAAAGGGAAAAGGAAGAGTAATCCCATAAATTTAAGATAAGTAAGGATTTGAAAAAGCAATAATGAATATCCAATGTAACCCAACTTGGAAAAATAATGAATAGCATTGGTCGAGGAAGAGGTGGACTTAGAAATAACTCATCTGAATGAATGTTTCATTTTGGATTTGGTTTATATTTTGTACAATTTTATTCACTGATCTTGCTTATTTGTATTATTTTGTTAAGCTTTCAACCTCCTTTTTTGTAGTGGAGTTAAGAAACATATTAATGAAATGTCAATGCTATTTGTCTCTTTTTCAGAAGTTTGAAATTTTAAAAGAGCTTTGTAGTCTTCGTCAACAGTATGAGAATGAAATCACATGAGGAGGGAAATCCACCATAGGTGGTTTGAACACAGGCCACACATCAAATAAAACCAGTGAGAGTTACTGCCTGCATGTGTGTCTCCTTGAAAAACACATGCAAAGATCAAAGTGAAGCGAAGTGAAGCAAAAAGATGGGTAGGTCAACATTATCTGATGAAATGAAAATATATAGTACTAGCATACCCTCAAAGCCAGAGAAATGAAACACCAAAAAGAACTTTAATATGTCTAAAATGAACGAAAGGTATGTTTCATTTCCCCACTTTGGGAGTGTTTCGTAAATATGATTATATTTTTTTTATAATTATAATTTATGTTAATAGAATATAATATAAGTAATGCTAAGAGGTGGCGAGTGTAGGGTTTTTTTGGATATTTATGGAAAGGAAGAAATGGAATTTTCATGGGTATAGGTGTGGCGAAAAGTAACTAGGATGAAATGTACACCTTACTTCTATGTACAAAAATTGTGAAGAGTCTTCAACTACAACATATTATAATTTTTAGAAACTCGTTTCTTGTCATCAAGCATATAAAAGGGAAAAAACTTAAGGAAGGGAATATATGATGTAAGAATTATGAGTGTATTAATTGGAACCTTCAAAGCCTCGATGACGTGAAACTTATGCACCTCATGCATCTCAACAATTCAGTTGCAGATGAACTTGTCAATGATGCCATCAAGTTAGACAAGGGAATTATAGTGTAAAATAAGGACCCCACAAAAAGAAGATGGTTGCCTTAGAAAGTTCAATATAGATTGCAAATGTTTGAAGTTAAAATGTTGTTTGGTGATAAATTGGGCATGTGCTCCATTTGGCATCTTCACCCATTCCAATGCACAACAAGTCTTGTCTCATTAATCCCATGTGAGGGAGCCATTGCACTCACACGTGGCTTCCTCTTCTCGTTTCTTCCATCTATGCTCACTTCAAACCTTATGGCCCTTGGTTTAGATTTGTGTAATGTTAGTGGGATCTCTCTAAAAGGAATTTATTTATTTATTGAGGTGATGCCTCCCAGAATGAAGGATCACATGGCAGCCACTTCCATCTTGAAACAAAAGATAGATAATACATTTGCTTCTCATTTTTTGCCTTTTAAAAATGTTGCACTTGCTCTACTTACCATAGAATTTATGTTAATTCAGTAATTTCACATAATGTTTTCCTCCTAAATTTCATAGTCATGTTTCACAGAGGTCATATTAGCGTTTCATATGACAACGATATTTGTGTATAACTCTTGAAATGTTAAAAAAGAAAAACTTATTTTCTTAGTTGGTGAAAGCCAATTGTTGAATTTCTCTTTAAATCACATATTTGTTACAAAATAATAATATAAGATATATTCTTTCATTTCAAACAATATATATATATATATATATATATATATATATATATATATATATAGCTTCAAAGTAAGCCAAATACATACAAATTTACACATTATCATTTGTATTATATGCCATTAATCAACTTATTGAATCATAATTTTGAAAAATAATTTCGTTCATTTCATGAAAAATTTAGTGTTTCATTTCCCCTGCTTTGGGGGTATTTATCTCCTACATTACACATGCATAGATTTTAATATTTTCTCTCACATTCTATTTTTTCTCTTTCACGCATTCTATTCCTTCTCTTTGATCGTTTCCACCCCTTAGATCACTCTTTCCACGGGGATCATCAAGCTATGAGCCCTAAAGCTATTTTGCTATCTGTTACCTTGGGGTTTGAAGGGCCTAGGGTAAAACTTGTAAGAAACTCTGTGGTGGTAATCATTTATCCAAAGCTTCCATGGAAACCACCTCGACAAACTATTTTCTCATTAAAGCTTCTGTTGATTCGTGCCCGTCACTCCAAACTCTTCAACTCCATAACCTAGTGTTGTATCCATACAAATA
Organism: Pseudotsuga menziesii; assembly: GCA_001517045.1. Taxonomy (NCBI): domain Eukaryota; kingdom Viridiplantae; phylum Streptophyta; class Pinopsida; order Pinales; family Pinaceae; genus Pseudotsuga; species Pseudotsuga menziesii. The sequence goes on from LPNX010698270.1 coordinate 11,684, forward strand.
CTTAATCTTGTTTGTAAACATTTCCCATACTCTTTGCGGACACATTGAAGTTTATTGGCCCAAAATTGTTTAAAAATCTATGGGTTTTAGCTATTTGAAGCTCAAATGCCTCTGGTCTCTACTTCTTTCGGTATTGTTATTGGATCCAAACTGTATTGGATGTTGAGGCAACCCACTCACCTTTAAACTATTCCTTATAGGGTTTTTTGCTCTGAAGGTTTTGACGAGGGTTTTATAGAAGGTGGGAACACTTCTGAACCATTTGCGGCCCCAAGTTTGCTTATGTGGTGTATATTTTAATTATTTTTGGTAGTATTTTGTTGAAGACATGGAGATGATCCAAGTTCACAGACTCAGGTCTATGGACTGGAAGCTGGTGGCTGTGGTAGCACTTGCAATGAGCATTAACCAATCTCAATTTGCATTCACTTGTGAGGACACTTCGATTGAAATATGGAATGTTGTCCATGGCTCTATAGGATGGCATTGCGAACTGGCAATCCTAGGTAGAGACGGTTCTATAATTTCGTCCCTTGTCTAGTGTCAGTCAATCTCAAGTTCCTGTCTATCTAGTTGTTTATTCTCAGCTGGTTTGGATGGATCCATTTTAGAATGTGACCTTGGTTCTTCACAGTAGAAAACGGTTGTAGAGGCCATTGGAGGATCTATCTAGAAAATGGTACCTAAGCCCTTACAAAGAGCAAGAGATCCTTGGATTGAATCCAACTGGCCTAATGATGATGGTGCTGATGATGAAAATGGAATAAACAACACTACTAGTGGGTCTGATAGGGAAGAAGAAGAACTTGTGGTGCAACGAGTGGCAATTGGTTGTGATGATGGTGATGTTCGCATTTATGTTGTTCGTGAGGAAGGCATGGAATATTACAAGTCATTTCCAAGAGTTAAAGGAAACAATTTGGGCATTGTTTGAATGCAAAGAAAATTTTTGCGAGAGGTTCTGATGGTTGCATTAGCTGTTGGTATCTCACTACAACGCACAAGGTATACAGGATAACAACTGGTATTGTAGGTCTGAAGACTGGGGTAGACATCTGTATTTGGTCTCAAGGTTTCAGATTTTTTAACCTGCAAAGGGATATTTTCCTCTCATCTACTACCACTGTCAGGTGGGTTTTCATATTCATCCATTATTTTTCCTATCAAATTTTTGATACAATTCCTGGCTTGTGTTTTCCTGGGTACGGGTTTTTTCATTATTCTCATCTATATAGATCTATTAAGTTTTCTGTGAGGGCTTGTGAAATTTTCTCAACTCACTACTTTTTCACCCAGGGTTTGAGCAAGAGCGATCTGCGCAAGCCCTCTTTCTTTTATGGTTATTTTTTATGTATATATATTAAATCTCCATGTTTAAATCAGGGTTTCTGCAATTTTTGGTCAGATGTTTGCAAGGACTTGAGATATTTTAATTTTCTTCATGCTTTTTACCTCAATTTACTAGACATATGATTGAATGAGATGTGATACACATAAAATTTAATGGGCTTTACATAACCAAGATGAAATGTAAAAAGATAATTTGAAATTATCAAGACTAAAAACAATGAAGCCTTGGCGCAAGGTCAAGCAATCAACTTTTTTTATTGACCAAAATAATTGTGAAAATAAGCAAACCTGCAAATCTATTAAAAGTTAATATTGCTAAAATAGAAGCAATTAAATAGATGCAAAGAGAAAACTAAGAATTAATTCTAAAACAGAAACAAATGAAGAGATGCAAAAGGAAAACTAAGAATTACTTATCATCCATTTAACAACTGGGGTTCGGCTCTAGAAACTCAAATGGTGCCTTACAAATGAAGTTTGGTGGGTTAATCTGATCCTTTTAGGATCTGCTTGAACCAAAAAGAAAAAAAATGCTTCTTGGACTCCGAAACAAACTTTCTTAACACTACTGAAAATGTTACCAAATCCCTTGTACCCTCTTGATATTGAATACAAGCTCGTTACCCAATAAGCAACCCAGGATGTTCCAGTTACAACCATTGCAGATTTGCCAAACCGGTTTATTTGTGTATTTTTCAACTTAATTAATTGGTGACCAATCCACTTAGGATTTAAGAAAATGAAAATAACTCACCATGTGAAAGCTGATAATCCACTGTTTCAATCTCTTTTTCCCATGCACTCCAACGTTTCATCTAGGCATGAAAATCACTTAGAGTGCATATTTTCAATAAAAAACCATCGGAATACATGTAGAGAGGTAGAATTTAAAACATAATTTAAACTAAAGGAGATTTGAGAAAACAATATTTATTTCCCCTTGCACTTACTTTTGCTCTTCCTAGGGCAATAATTAGGCTACTGAATAACACATGGATAACTGCCAATGTAAAGATGAAGATGTGGAGATGGTTCATGCCTATTTCCGAGATAAGAGGATACTTAACCTTCAATCATGAGACAATAGGACAAATTATTGTTAAAAATTATGAAAAACTGTAGCAGCTGCACAATACACAATGAAAATTGTGGCACTACCATTATTACACCTTAAAATATCTCAGAATCCAATTCGAACATGATATGAATGACCCCTAATTGTGCTGACAGTTTCAAATACATTTTGAGCATGCTGAGAGTAGAGTGTGATGTCTACCTGTTATTAAGATGTTACTAAGTCATTTGACACAATGTGAAATGTGAAGGTTATCTATAAACATGACGTATCATTCTGGCTAAACTTTGTTGGCCATTTTGCCAAGTATCAAATTTTTTTTCCTAACCATTGCTTTCATACAGAACTTGGTTGAGAAATTTTCTGGGATGTTTATATTCAGATTGAAATGTTTTATGTTAGGGAGGTCTGCTTTTACCTTTTTGGCCTTATGATTTCTACTTGCCATGATCATGGCGACCAGTTTGTAATTTTTTTGCAGTAAATTGAACAATTTTATTGTCATTATGTGTCTACTCTTTACAAGCCTTGTGCACCTTTTTTGTGAACCTTTGTGTCAAGGGAGATTGCATGTCATCATTGATCAATAACTTTATGTTTTGTAGTTTTGTTAATAATTCGGTATAGCATTATGACAAGTGCCAAGCAATCATGGTTTTTCTCATTGAGTTTTCTCTTCTATACATCTCTCTTTTAAGTATAGAAATCTATGAGGAACACATTATCACAACTGCAATTCAAAATGTTTCCTTTGGGTGCACTGGCCATAACTATGAACTTTTCTTGTACTTTCTTTTTTAGATGTTCCATTTAGAAGCCTTCCATACTACCTATTCGTCAGGAATGGGAATGGGCTACTTGTCCATTCCTGCAGGTCTCAACATTGAACGGGCATCTCCTAAGTTTGAATGAGCCTCCCCAAAATATGAATGGGCCTCTTATTCTAAGCATGAGTCCATAAATAGAAAGTCCACTAGGAAGCCTGCAAAAAATCATCTACAAATAAGTGATAATTATCACGTGCCTGATATGAATTCTACAATGCAGTTGGATGAAGATTATCCTGATGAATCCCCATCATCTAGATTTGTCACAAAAAGCTATCCATCTTGGCACAAGAAAGAAGCTACAGGAAGACTAAGTTCTGATGCTCATTTTCTGCTTCCATATGGAAGTAAGAATGGGACTATCCCTGGAAAAGTTCTAAATGCGGGAAAAGAATTCTCTGTTTCATATTAGATAACATCATATTCAGCTTATGATGTGCATAGATAACTTAGATTAGGATGTTGTAGATTGCAATAAGTTGGAGAAAAATACCCAATTTATTAGTAACATACTCTTTGACACAATTAAATGGAAGCCTTAGCTAATGTTGTTCAAGCCATCAAAGAAAACACAATTACTTTCAAAGTAGCAGGCTTGATTGTATCATTGTGGAAGCTACACATAACAAATATATTTCCTGGTTCTGTGTGGTACCTGCTCTCAACCTTTGTTGAGTAAGATGGGGAAGATTGACTGGATTAGAATAGATCATCACAAATTAGATTTTGGTATTTTTCAAAAGCCAATAGATTTTCCAGGCCATTTATTGGTAACTTGTGAAATTGCAGCTCATAAAGGTATGCACGTATTTTGATTTTGTATAAATTTGTTCTTTTACTTTTTATTTTTTGATAGGTTAAAACTTTTCAAGGTTTCTCAGAACTCGATTTGCTTTCTACATTGTCTTGAATTGGCTGGTAGAGGTGAACTTGACCTTTATATAGCATGGTAATCAGTGATGTTTGTGTTGTGTAGAGGTCGTCTCAAACTGATAGAACTTAAACTATGCATAGATTGATTATTCATGATAACTGGTGGGCTACTGCAAACTTCATGAGTTTTCTTTGAACCATTGTTATCCATCATTTGACTATGGTAGCTGAAAATATCTCTTCCCCCCCCCCCCCGCCCCACTATCTAAATTTGATGAAGTTGTTGAGAATCCGGATACCTTCCCTCCCATTGTCTTAAAAATTCCTGTGGAGGTGAAATTTGTCTTGGTCCACTTGGTGATCTTTGATGCTTGTGTTTTCTAGATTTTGGACTCCGTCATTTGTTACACTGGCATAGATGCACCTTGCATGGAAAGGTGTGTGAGGGATCAGGGCATATAGATATCCCATTGGAGAAGATGATGGATGCTATTAATGCAAAAGAGTAGGGCCTAGAGGAAAGATTCTAAGGAGATAGAAGGAGATCGTAAATCTGTTGCATCTACATCTTTTGACATCTACATTGAATTCTAGTTTCAATCATGCTGATATGCTTTTATTTCCAGGAAGAAAAGTATCAAACAAAGACAAGAATTAAATTGTAGTTGGAGACAAGAAAGCCTTGATGAGCATGCTTTAAAATTCCAGAGTTACCATGGAGGTCTTCTAGAAATTTATGCACTCTTATCTTTAAAACTTAGGGCATCTATGTGGATGTGGATACTACAGATGGAAAAATCATGAAACTGATTGAATGGGGTGATTTTGATACTTTAGCTATTAGGATTATTTTCATAGGTCATTGTTTCATTATCAATTGAGAGGAAGTGGAATATTTATTGCTTCATTCATGCAATGCACTGGATTGGAATCAAAGTAGGCCAAGGAGTTTGTATTTGTTCATAACTTCATTCCAACCTCTACCTTTTATTACATAAGAGAGTGAATTATAGGAAGGGGTCTACTAGGATGGGGGTGTCGAACCAAAACTACCTTAGTTGCATGTCTTTGATTGCACTCAGCTTAATTTGGTAAAACAGTAAATGGTAACATAAGCTTCTACTGGTGGAGTATACACATATGGATCTAGCTCATCCTTCTACATCTCTTCTCACTAGAAGATATTAGCAATGTGGAACTCCAATACTCATATGAAGATAATGAATTTATTACATGATATTTTGAATGAGTGATGATATGTTGTGATATATAATATGTAAAGTGACAAGACTTATTTTTATGTATTGTTTACATACGATGGTTTAATAGTAATATAGGAATTCAGTTATATTTCGAGAACTATAAATGCTCACACATATTTTACATGTATTTTTATATATGCATATCCAACCATATTGTATCCAATTTGTTCTCATATCTGTACATATATCTATCTATATCCTGGTAACTTTAGCTTCTCATGGATAACTAGATGAATTATCATAGCTGACTTCTGTTAAGTATTTGATTACTAGCAATATATTAGGTCAGACTAACCTAAGCTTTTTGTTGGTTTTTCTTAAACTTTATGCTCATTTCCTTTATATCCAAATGAGGGCATAAAATATGCTCTACAAGATGAAATAATTGTTACTGCATTTGTTTTATGGGAATGACCCATATCTTGAAGGATACAACCTAGAAAAGTTCCTAGAAAATGACAAGAAATGGACGCCAACAAATCGTTCCTAGGGAGTTCTTGGAATGGTTAGTATTTTAGAAATGGTACTAATCTTTTCTCTAAACTTTCTTTTTGACCCCTTTGATCCCTTCATCATAATGAGCACCATTATCCACTTGATGTAGTTCAACCACATTAATCTTTTGTACTTGCCATTTTTTATGTTCAGGAAGATATTGTAGATTCTTAGTGTATGTTGTTTCCACTGAAAATTCCTTCCATAATACCTTCAACCCCCACCCCCCAACATATTTAGTGAGTGGTTTATTCCTGCTACGCCTTACAGATCTTTAAATACATTGGAATTAAGTCTCCTTATAGCACTCATGCTATCTCCCAGATGCAATTCTGTAGTTAATTCTCAATTCTGATGCTTTTAAATGCTTGAATTGACAATTGACAATTCATTGCAACGATATAACATATGTTCCAAGGAATACTCTCTTTGTTTTCACTTGTGTTTCCCCACTCTGTTAGAATTGATCTTATGCAGGTAACTATGTTGGTACATAATTTATAACTTATCTCGTGTGTAATCACATGCAGCTAGGACCAACAGTAGAATTGTCTGTCTACTAGAATAAGGTGCAAGATATTATATGTTTGTAACCAGGCTGTCATAATTTGGCTGTTAGCTAGACTGGTGGAACATTTCTTTTTTCTCTGGTAATGTCCATGCACTAATGTGTATTGTTGATCGCATGGCTTATCATGTCCTGATATAACCAGAATGCCCAAGCTACATGATTTTAGGTAACCAAATTGGTACTATTACATTGTCATCTTCTGATACATGCAACACTGTTGATGTTGACGAGTGTCATTTCTGGTATTACAAAAGCCTCTTTCTCTATTGCCTTGGTTGACCATTAGATACTCAAAGTTGTGTATTGATCCTTTTTACCATTATAGAGGACTCTATAAGTTAGGTTCTCAAATTCTTAAAGGTTTCTAGCTCAATGGAAGAGCGCCTGCCTTACAAGTAGGAGGTTGGTGGTTCGATTCCTCCATGCCCTAATGATATTATAATATCGGTTAAATACTAAAAATGACTAAATTAGTGACCAAAACATGAGAGACGCGAAACTAGGCATTAAAAAGGATGCAACACATGGTGCTAATGATGAATCCAAACATGGCATTGATAACAGTAGCAAAATAAGATGTTACTTTGGATGCAAAACAAGGCACTACATAGGAAGAAAAATATGGTGCAACAATAGAAGAAATATTTGGTGTCATTTTGGTAGCAAAACACGATGCAAAAAAGGAAGCAAAAATTGGTGCAAAATTGGAAGCAAAAATTGGCACATATTTGGAAGTAAAACATGGTGCAAAATGGGATGCTAAAGTGGTAGAAAAAATGGATGCAATATTGGATGCTAATTTGGATGCTAACATGGTGCTATTAAGGATGCAAATATGGTGCTAACGGGGGTGTCATTTAAGAATAAAAATCAGACACTCACTAGGAAGAAAAGTAGGACGTTATTTAGGAAGAAAATCTCGACGTTGTTTAGGAAGCAAAGTTGGATGCTATTCTGGAAGCAAACCTTGACATTGTTTAGGAAGCAAAGTTGGACGCTATTCTGGAAGGAAACCTTGACATTGTTTAGGAAGCAAAGTTGGACGCTATTCTGGAAGCAAAAAAAGAGACGCTATTTTGGACATCATAAAGGATGTTATTTAGGAAGCAAAAAAAGATGTTTTTTTAGATGCATTAAGCTTTGTCCATGACGCATCCCATTTAATGTCTAGTTTCACCACTCAATGTAAAAACAAATTACACTAAAAAAGGACGCTAAATGGGATGCTAATTCCAAGATTTGTTGTAGTGCATGCACACAATATTCCATCAGTATCTATCACACACATGATCTAGATACCACTATGATAGTAAACTATATATGACCGAAACCCCAAAGAGACATGCATATGTACCGTTAGGTCCTCAAACCTGCCCTGGAGGTCGAGGCAACTTTGGGTCTCCCTGATAGTCCATCCCTACATATGGATAGTCCTCTATGAGGACTGTAAATTACCGCCACTGTGAAAAAATATCCCAGGTGAAGCAACCCACCAAGCCGCATCCCTCTCTGATCATCATCTCACACCATCTCCTCATGTGAGGCTCACAAGGTCCCCCCTCAGGCACCTCCATATTTGGTCATAGTGTAGGTAGTTGCTCAAAGAAAAACAAGCACAAGAAGGAGGGGAAACAGAAATCCCCACCCACCAAGTTGGCCTGGTTCAGTGCACACCAAGCCACTATCAAGTAAATATTCTCCCACCCATAGTAGGTTCCCCTTAGCACACTCTCAACCATCATCAGTTGGACTCCTAAGATCTTGTGCGACCCATTTGATCCCAGTATGCGTAGCACCATTGTTGCCACTATTCAAGTCTCTACACTCTCAATTTCACACACCAATATGTATGATGTATTCCAATATTCCAAGGCATAGAAATTCTTAGAGAAAAGGTCATCCATCATCATCCCCTTCATGAGCTTCGACGACGTGTCACTGATCACGCCTAGTAGTGAGAGGCCAGTTAGAAGATACACATCTCAAAGGGTGATCTCTAATCATTCACCCTAGATGATGAAACACTCTGAGTCTTGATCCCAATAACTCACGAGCTTGTTCAACAACAATTTTTGTGAATGCATCAAGGGGATCTAGAATAAATTTAGCATCCCACAGCGAGATAGCATATCCTGTACCGCTCCATCATCCTCCACATCATCTCTGAGATCCCTGATGTCTCGCTATCGCCACCCGACTCGAGTCATCCTACACATGCACAAAGTCCCTGTCAGAACCCATCACACAAAAATTACCATTCTAGGCTAAGTCGTGACTGTCGAGTCTTTTTGTGCAACATAAGTTGCACAAAATGCTTGACAGGCATTCCTGGGTCGCTCGTATATCCTGAACAGGTGCGACCTAGGTCGCGCTTATCTCCCTGATAGGTGCAATCAGGTTGCGCCTGTCTTCCCAATAAGTGAAACCTGGGTCCCACCTTTTCCCTCTAAAACTGGACTCGGACCTAAGAAAGCTTCAGTCTTGGTCAAGCCCCCTAGAATGAGGAAAACCAAAAAGTAAACCATTGAAATTGACAGGCTCGGTGAGATCTCTTACCCACAACTCTCATATCGAAAAACGCTCAGTCCAGTCAGAAGAAATCAACAGGTTTTCTTTGGGTCCCTGTTGGTCCCCATTTTGTTACCATTTTTGGGTTCAATACTTTGCATATTAACTCATGTTTTGTTACCTTTTAGTGTCATTTGCACCATGCAGCTCACTATTCAAGCCTCAGGTATGAATAAATTTAAGGTTTATATCAATTATGTTTATTATCATCATTTTATGGTTTTAATGATTAAATTGGCATAATATGGAGTGCATTCGCTATATTAATTCATGAGTATTGATGTTTTCAGGTTATATGGTCTTTTAGGTAGGCTAACAAGTAGACACACGTTCAACTAGATATATGAAGAGCATATCTATCTTGTTGTCTAGATCACCAAACAGACCGCACTTTGTTGGTAGCATATTTATGTACGTTAAAGGCACGGGAAAACGGCCAAGAACTGTCATCACCACGCGCCAGCATCTCAGCATCAGTATTATTCTGGAATAAGTTCCCATCTTATGTCTCTGCATGACACCTTGACGCCGGCTCTAATTTGGATTGAAGTCATAAGCCACATCGCACGCCATAGGAAACTTGATTTGTAAGAGAAGAGGAGTTATTAGTTGTTTAGTTGTTAATGCACTTATTTGACATAAGGAATGCCTTATCATGAAGAGAAGTCGACAACTAAAGGGTCGACTTGGTCACCTCCATTAAACGATGTATATATAGACGTTGTCATGTGACTTAGGAAGAGCTTCTTGAAATTTGGAGTCTAAGTTTTTTTCTTTTATTTGATCAGTTCAATCTAAAGAACTTTGTAATGCTACCTTTTATTTTCATGAAAGTCATATTTCACTGTGTATGATCGTGTGTGATTAGAAGAAGCATAACTTTGTTTGTGAGGAGGGCCCCCTGACAAACAAAGTCTTTAAATCTTTGTGTAGGTTTTGTTATTTCTTTCCTCTGCAATCAGTATAATTTTGTTTATAAGTTGTTTAGTGTTGTTTCTGTAACCATTCATATTTCTTGTATATTTCAGTTTAATATTATGTTGAGCATGTAAGTTCCTTTTTATCAGTTTGCAACCGGTTGTGTCTAATACAGTTTTCAAGTTTTCTGCAAAGTCTTTATAATTCATTACTTGATTTCTAGATTTAAATTATATTAAATTTAGTTCTGTTTATTCCAGTTTTTTTCATGAATTTGCTTAAAAGTATCTTGTTTTGTTAAAGGATACTTTGAATTCTGAAATTAGCTTAGGATTATATTGCTATGGAATTCAATCATTAAAGTAGGTCTACTTCTTTCTTTTACATTGCAGTAGTACATGCATAAGGCAACTGTCCTTCAATAAAGCATTTAAATTTACTATTTCCTTAAAGTTTTAACATTTTCTTCAAACAAACTGTCATACAGACAGCCTATTCCACCTTTTATACAGACCTTCATTTCCACCTGTTATACAGTTGCTCATTTAACCCTGTGTGTTTTAAATTTTTTTAAATCCTATCTTTCTAGTTTTTTTATTCTATCTGAATGATAATGGTTAGATAATGTTTATATTTTCTTTTGAATACATTTAGATAAGATTGTTTAAGAATCCTTATTAAACCTCATTTCTCCTTCCTCTTTCTTTTTACCTTATGCATAGGGATTATGTTATCTAACTCATTGTATTTATTTGCAATTGAACCTTTGGGTTAAAGTTGTTTCTTTGTTTAAGTTACATGCATTAATAGATTGAGTGTTATTTAATACAATTTGTTCTTTTGGTTATGTAATTAGGGATTTGTAAGATAGAATTTAGATCACTCTTCATAAGTCTTTTGTTTGACTATTAACTATGTCTACCCTCATATAGTATTTTGTAAATAGGAGTTACTTGTGTATAAAAAATCATATTTACTATTTCTTGTAACTGGACATTTCTCAGTTTGCACATTTTTGTAGAGATTAAACTAGATTTAATCCCATTCAGCTTTTATACTTCTTTTGAGAGCCATTTTGATACTTCTCCTGCCCTAGTTCCTATTACAGTAAATGCCTATCCTCAGAATAATCAAGGAGAGAGGAATTAAGATGATTTAGTTAGTGCATGTATAGTTTCCATTTGTTCATTATAAATCCTTTTTAATGTAGTCATTCTCTCAAGTAAAAATCAATCTCTCTAGATAGAATAATTTATTGTCATAACAATGTTTATATCTGGACATTTATAAATAGTTTGATGTTACCTTTGTTTTCATTAACTTAACTAGATCCTTAGGAGTTCAACTTAAGACCTTTCAAGCTTTGGCTTATTAAGTGTATTACCATGACACTCTCTACCTTTGCATATATTTTGTAGCAACTCTAAGTCTACTAACCCCAGTTGATAATTAAATATTAGGTAAATTATTCAAGAAAATATTTTTCCCAGCAGGACCTCCACTCCAACTCAACACTGTACAGCTAAAATTACATGTGTCATGTGGTCCCCCCTATTTATAGTCCTCCATTTGGTCAAACATTTTCTTCTATACACCACATAGTCATCCGACGTCTATTTTTCACACTATTTGCACCAACGGGTGTGGTTTTTTGTCCTCTTTCTGTTGACGAGACCCATATCTCGTGCTCTCCCTATGATTTTTTGGGCCATTTCTTGGAGTCACCTCGATTTGCGTGCCACCATGCGAATCAAACCTTGCATGTAATGGCATGTTCACGAGCCATCCAATCCATCCATACTACAAACTTGGCCTTATTTTACCCTCATCCATCGTCCCACAAGGAGGCCCTACCAGTGTTCCACTGTTATTCCTATTAACCATGTTCACAAAATCATACCTTTTGGTACATCAAACACTTCTGCCTTGCTTGAATGGCCATTACAAAGTTTTTGTTATGATATTTTCTGACTCCTAAAATAATGAAAAGATTTTTTAGGACGCTTTCTTCCTTTCATGCTTGTTAAAGTATTTAAAGGGGCATTTGCATGGCCTCATTTATCTCCTTTTTTGGACTATGTAGACCATTTAAAGAAAAGGACCACCCTAGCATTTTCTGGCTAGGAACGTTTCCATTTGTATCATTTTATGCTTTATCAGACATTGGGACCATAACTGATGAAAAAGTTAATTTATGGGTTGTATTTAAGCTCTTTTCTAGCTCTCTCATAAAGAAAATATCGCTGCACAAACTTGGATTCATTCATGCTCGTAAAAGTATTTGAATGACCATCCAATCAATATAGGTTTAACCTTTTTCGACCTGGTTGGAATACCAATGGAAAATAAGTCTCTATGTCCCTTTCAACTGGGAGAGCTCTCCTTTGTGCACTTTTATCCTTTTTAGGAGTTAGGAGACTACTGTATGAAAAAGAGAACCACTGGAGTCTTCTTCATGTTTTCAGACTCTCTAAACATGAAAACACCATTGAGCATTTACTATCATGGGCTCGACAAAAATCCATGAGACAATATCATATTGAGCATATTTATATCCCTTCTTTTTTCTCCTTAAAACTATGAAGCACTCCCAAAGTGGTGTCTCTAGGCACCCACGTCACATATTACATATGGTCTCACATTATGGAAGCTTTCCCTCCATTGGGTCGCCTTTGTTTAGAGTACTCTGCAATGAGTCTGATCTAGATTTATGTGTGAACGAAATGAAAGAATAGATAGATAATCATAAACCAAACCATATTGCAAATATTACAAAGATACAGTAAACACATATTCTATTAAATGGCAGAAATAGAATAGACTATAATACAATTGCTAGAATGGTGGTATCTATCTCTGAGAAGAGATGTGGCTGCTACGTTCATTCATGCCAAGACAAATACAAAATGAGGCCAAAGAATCCTATTTATAGCAAGAAGGAGGGTGAGAACCCCAAAAGTCCAAAACATAACCCTAGAAGATGAACTGTCATAAAGTTTGTGGCCCCAAGGTGGTGAGTTGAACCGTCAAATTCCTGGGGTCATAATTTTTGCATAGGATCTCCGATTTGGGCATTGCATAGCCCATTGGAAAGGTCTATCTGAGATTTAAAAATTTTGATTGTGGCCAAATGCATGCCAAAAGATTCCATTTATCGTCCTGAATTTCCAAAAAATGTCATTTAGGACCTCAAAACGGCCTCGAAAGTTTGGGACTCGAAAAACCGTACAAAAATAACTAGGAAACTACCACAATGGAAAATTGTTTTGAGCCAATGGAATAGTTGGGCGACCACCGATCTCCATCTGTATCGATCCTCCCTCCTTAAGAAGCAATGGTCTCCATTGCTTCAAATCTCGTATCATGTCTTGAACTGTGTGTTGAGTTGATCGCCTAGTGCGACACTTGCTGAAGTGAAGAGGCTTCCTGTCTTTGGAATCCCGAGAGGAATTTAATTATTGTATGGATTATTTGTGTCTGGAAGAGAACCTTAAATGTGTGGCCTTACATCATAGAGTTACTCAGATGGATGAGGACAATGACTCTATTTTCTTCTTGTGTCTAATGAGCATATATGCCTTGTGCTAAGGGTGTGGAGGTAATCTAATGTTCCCCTTCAAACACAATTGTGAAGAGGAAAAAAATTCTCATGTGGGAGCTTATATTCCTACCTTGCGAGATTGTGTTAGGTGTAAATTTCTATGGTATTCGGTAGAGTTTTCCTCCCAAAGTAGTAGTGACATTGTGAGGTCATGACTCATATACATCATGATGCTTCCACATATATGGTTGTCCTAAAGGAACATCACAGACTTCAAGTGGGGCCACATCACCCAGTACCTCATCTTTGAAAGGCTTGATTCCATATGGTAGGAGGCATTGTTAAGTAATGTCGATACCTCATCCTTGTCTTAGCCAACTGATGTTGTAGGGTTGCGGGTGTGGTGTTTTTGGAAGCTCCAATCTCTTGATGACTTCTGCTGAGATCAGGTTCTTTTGGTTGTAATTTTCAACAATAAAATGTAGAGGCATTCCCTTCAACCACATATGCGAGTGGAAGAGGCACTCCTCTGCCTCTGACACTTCCAACTCCTCTGTTTGAATATGTGCGGTAGCAACAGTGGTGATGGGGTCTGCATTAATGATCTTCTTCCCATGGTATAGGGTTGTGGCATTGGGTTCTAAATTAGAATCGGGAACTGATTCTGAAGATTTAATCTCGTCCACCAATGTCTGCTTTGAGCGACATTCATAAGTGTTGTGCCAAGGGATTTTATGAAGTTCACACCACTTCCCAGTGTCCTTCTTTGTCTTTTCATTCCCATTCTTTTCTTGTGGCGGGGACTGGTTGTCATTTCCTTGTCCTATGTTTTGCGGGTCAGGTTTTCCCTTGCCTTGATTCTGTGGTGGGTTCGCAGGTCTAGAGCCTCTCTTATTCTTTTGCCAAAATTTCTCCTCTATTTTGACAGCATACCGATAGGAATATCCAAGTGAAGAGATTTCTAGGAATTCCATCTCTATTCGGATGTACCCATGTATACCACTGCGATATTTCAATATCAGGTGTTGCTCAGAGTCCTTGATACCTAGATTTATGTGCAAGGTATGAAACTTTTTGGTGTACTCCCCTACTCCGACACCATCTGGTCCCTTTCTTGATGCAGAATGGTCCATTTGATGTACTGATCATCATAGTTTCCCACAAGGTAATAATGTTCCTTGACGACATCTATGAAAGAGCCCCAAGAGGGATTTGTCTCAAACATTCCAGAATCGTCTGATGAGTTTTTCTCCCAATAATTATCCCACCAATTTTTGACATGGGAGACAACCTTGAGGAGCACAAAGGTTATCTTCCCCCTCTTGAAAAAATTATGGACAGAGAAATACCATTCTAAAAAATTCAACCACTGATCTAGGGCATCAACATTGATCTAGTCATCAAATAAAGGAATATCAAATTTAATTTTTATCTTGAAGGGAGCTGCATCCCAAAAATGATTGCGCGTTGAAGATGCACTTTCTGCTACTAGTATTCATCGAAGTATTTGGGAGAAACTATCCATCATCTCGTTCCTCTATCACTCAAGGAATTCCTCAAGCAATGACTTGATAGGATCTCCTCCTCCATCATATCTCTTTTATTTTTCCATGGGAGGTTGTTTTGGATGGCGAGAGTGATCAAGTGAAACTAGTTTGAGACCAAAATATCTATACCCAGGTTTTGTTAGGGACATCCACCGAGAAACACTCAAAGATCATATTGCTCTGATGCCACTGATCTACATTTATGTGTGAGCATGTTGCTAGAGAAATTGCACCTCTTGCAGACAAGAGTTGTTCCTCTATGCATGAATGGTTCATATCTAGAACAAATGGGTAAACAACAAGGATGGAAGACTTCCCCTGTAGTTTGTAGATATTTGAAATGAATCCTTTAGTTGTTCCACAGTATGATGTAATTGTCTCCTATGGTGATGATTCTCCACGAATTGACTTGCACAAACACATCAAATAGAAAAGCAAGATCAAAGCTACCATAACATAATCTACAGTTCCATACTAGTGACTAAGGAATCTAGTAAAAAAATGAAATTATTTAAACATAACAAAATTTACGAGAAAGGAACCAACTTTTCATTAATAATGAAGAAGAAAGCTTACAGCATTTCCCTTAGTGTTGTGATTCTCCTTCACATGCCATGACTTTTCCTAAAAATATCCAACATGCTCCTCTTATGCTCACCCTATATTATGCCAAAATCTCAATGCAACAGCATAACTTTTCTCTCTCAACCATGGGGTATGAGCCAAGTTTTATAGGCCTTGGGAGGATAGGGATGGTTGAGTAATTGGTGGGTGAGGTGGAAGGGAGATCCAAAAAGGGAGGATATCAAGTCTAGGAGGTCCATAGTAGTAGGGATGAGGGTGCCACGAAGTCTCCCTTTAAGAAGCTTCATGGAATCTTTTGTTTTTCACTTTTTTAACTTGAGCACCACTTCTCCTCCATGTAGATAGATTGTTACAAGGGTGGAACCGCTCCTTGATCAAGGTGTAAAAGTAGTGGCATCACTTATTGTCAAGAGACAATGGGCGTTAATGAAGAGGGTAACACCTTTTGTATTAAGGGAAAAGGCGTTGCTGGACTTAAATATGGAAATAGGAGTCTGGGCCATTGTCCAACTTCACAATTTGGGATTTGAGGGAAACTTATGATTTTTTTAGAACTCAAAACATTATGGTGACGAGATTTATGTGTACTAAGAATTCCCCCCAAATAATGACGCTAGAGGGATACGATAGGAGAGGGCTTTGAAAGAGAAAGTTATCACTTCGAGGCAAGAAATTGCTTGATTAGAGATCATCATCAACCAGGATTCTGCAATACATCAATACTTTTGACTCATAACCAAATGTCTCCTCATCATGGCTGCATACCAATACAAGGAAGATCCATGAGAGAGATGAACAAACATGGCTACTAGAATACAACATAGATCCATGCGAAGAAGACTCAAATTTGGACATAGCTACCAAAAAAACAATGTAGATATATGTCAAATGGACACAAATTTGAGCACAGCCATGACCATACAAATGTGGATCCATGCTAGGACTTATACAAAATACTCCATCGCAACCTAGGGAAAGCAATGAGCACTTAACAAATACCCAGGGTCTTCGTCTCGTCTTCCACAAAGTACGATTCTATCCATGTGATTACAATGTCGTGATGTCAAACATGGTAGAAACCACTTGATTACCGGTCAATGATGAGAACCATTAACAAGTGTGAGGCAGATCACCATTGATGTCAATGACTCCCAAGGTACCCTAGTATAGTCTCCTGAGTGTCAATAGATGATTTGATATCGAACACTCAGTTAAATATTTCAATCAAAGGTCAATGATGTGAACCTATGTCGAGAGTGAGAGAATCTTTCATTAATGCATACAGACCTCAAGGTACTATATTTTTGTTTCTAAGACTAATTCTTGGATGATGATCTGATGTTGACAAGAATAGTTTCATCGAAGGAGGGCCATGATGAATCCCACATCAATGAAACGAAATTCTGAACAAATTTTTGGAATTTTGAGTATGTTGTAACTATAGGACTGACTCAAAAGTAAGTGACACAAAAATTTGTTTCGACTATAGGTGTAAACTTTCAATTTGACTTCCCTTTGAACATCAGGTGGCACAACCGAAGACTTGGCATCATTGACTTGAAGAGGTAGAACACAATGCAGCAATGGGAAATGCATTCTTTGAAAGAATCAAAGGAGTGACATGACCCATGAGAGTGCATTGACTCAAAGACAAGATGAATACCCAATTGACTGAATTAAATGCAGACAAGTGCCATGTTCAAAGGTGACTAACAACTGCCATTTATTCACAAAATGAAATGGTTCCCTTCCCTTAATTTCCCCATCATGATTGATGAGTGCATCTTTTAATTTTTATGAGTCCAAAGAGGGTAGCAAACACTCATTGTAGCTTATCCATAGATAAGTCCATTCTCATATTTTTCACGAACCTAAGAAAGGAGGGGTTCATTCCCAAAAGAGGGTCTCTCAGTGTTTAGTTTAATGAGTCCATTGAAAGTTAACTCAGTATCGTTCATGTTTAAAGAGTCTAAATGAAAACAAAAGAAGACTCCAAAGGGTCCTTTTTCATACAATTTAGTCTCTAGGGCCCGAAATGTATAAAATAATATCCAAGAGAACTCTTCTAGTCATGATTGGTCGGGAGCACTCATTTTTCATAACTAGTCAATCCAAACCAAAAAATGGGTAAACTATTGTCAGAAAGATGAATCTTCAAATACTTTTACGAGTGTGAAGAAGACAAGTTTGCTCGATAATCTTTTCTCATTTAAGGACTCCAAAAATATTTTAAAGAAGACTCCATTAGGGTTTCTTTTCATGATGAGCAGGTTTAATGACCCTAAAAAGAAGCAAAAATGACTCAGAACTTTGATACTAGGTTTAAAGAGCATGATAGAAGTATTGAAATGAGCGCTCAATGACTTTTTCCATTTTATGATAGTATGAAAAAGTAAAAAACGAGCTTACCCATAGCCAATATTTTTCACTTTCATCCCTACAAGAACTTTCAAAAGACTATTATCTTTCCAAAAAATATAAAGATTGACTTTCATAACTATAGAAAAAGGCATTTTTTAATGAAATAATTAAAAAATATTAAAATAATATAACACAACCCTAGAATATCTCATATAAAATTCAATTGACATAGTAAAAAAATTCATTTACCATTTACCAAGTTTTGGAGAGCCATTTGGAGCATTGTGTACATATTTTTAGTTGGAGATTTTGGAGCCATTACCCGTCCATTTTCCAAACCATCAGTATCAGGTAGGCACTAAAACCTTTCTCACCATGAAATTCATGGTTGCAATTTTTCTTTTCCAAGCACTTTTATTGAGTATTGGGGATTTTTAACCAAGGTTAAAATTTGTTTCCCAGGTACCGCGCTTCTCTCTTGTGGGAAAAGTGGTGCCCAATGAAAATCGTGACTTTCATGTCTACATAGGAGGTGGCACCACTCTGTCTCAAGGAGACGGAAATGGTGCTAGAAAACACACCCCAAAAATGGATTCCCTAGCCAAAATAGTGATTCTGAAGCATTTAAAAAGTTTGATTATGTGTCTAAATACTCCATTTGTGGTTTTTGGTAGGTTATTATGGTCAAAATGGTGGTATAGAAAGTGAGGCAACATGAGGATGATGATTCCTGAGCTAGTGCAGATGCGGATTCTATAGCTGCTCTATGTGGGTGTAGCCTTTTGAAATTCTTCCATACTCCTAGTACGATCTCTCATGTAAAGTTACTAGAGTATATTTTGTGGATGTGGAACCCAGAACAACAATATTTTGAGGTGGGGGCAACATTCTCACTGTGGAGGTGGAAGAAGTTTATTTTCTCACTGGATTATCCAAACATGGAGCTCCCATTTCATTGACAAGATCTCGAGGGGAAGACATTACCACACAAGAACTCATAGTTCATCATTTCTATCCAAGCACTAAAATGTCTGGGAAGAATATCCCAATTAAGGAAGTGATGGATTTTCTACTTCGAACACTATTCACTATGCAGAGGGTTGTGGGGAGCCAAGGGGCTCACCAAGCTTCCTGAGAACACATGTTGTATTCCTTGGAGGCTATGGCACCTATTTTTATCAACTTTGACGAAGCATTGCTTAACATGTTCAAGGATCAACTAAATAAGTGTCGGCAGGGGGAACTGAAACAATTTGGTTATGTCGCTATCCTAGCTTGTTTCTTTTTTGAGCGGGTACCTTTCCTGAGGCCACAGGTGGTTTTTATTGAGCTGAGAGCTCAAGACCCCTGCATGTTGTGGTGGGTGGAGATCATGTCCCACACTGAAGGTGGCAGAGCCAAGGTCAAGTACAAGAAACATTTCTTTCGTTGGTTGGACGACCAAATCCTCATGATCGAGGATTACGCTTATGCTGGGACCGAATTTCGAGGAGATCTATATCTACCTTTACCAGATGATGCTCAGTGGGGTGACATTGGTAAGAAACAAGCTCAAGATCTTGATTATTTTTTTATTTTCATGTTTTTTAATTTTTATGAATGATGACAAGACTTAATGTTTTCATGTAGATGTTGGAGATGCCTGACCTAGGGTTTCATCCCCAATGGATAGGCACGTTGGGGATGTTGGAGACATTTACCACCATACACACTCATTTTGGTCAATTTGGCCTAGTTAAACCACTATCCTAAATTTTATTGACTTAATTGACATCAGAGGAGCACTGGATGACATCAGCATGAGCACACCCACACCTACCTTCAGTCAAGGAGGCTAACTTATCCTTCTCCTACATTTGGGGAGGCTAACTAGAGCACACCGGGGGTGATCAGAGTGTCAAAAATTCCCCATATTGCTAACTAATGGTTACAATCAATTAAATAGAGCAGTGAAGGCACCTTCCTTCATTAAACTGATTATTTATTGATTATTTAATGAACTGGAGTCAACAGGGGCGCCTCCAACCACTTCTGATGTTCAGTTACACTTTAGTTAACCTCATCGGCGTTCATTCGAGTCATTGATGGGATACCACTTGTTGGTTGGTTTGTTGTGACATGTGTCTGACCTAATTTTAGTTAGAATCAGTCATTTATTCCACTCTGACTTTAGTTAGGGATCAGTTGAGTCAATTAGGGTTTTGATCAACGGTTAACTTGAGTGTTGACTATGGCTTACATTCATTTAAGCTAGACTCACTCATTCAATTCGAATGACCTCCTTGGTAATTAGAATTGCTTTGTCATTCATGCTTGCAGCATGATCTTGTATTGTATTCGTCATTCTTTTTGTGAATATACAGAGCGGCTACTCATTTTGTAGCACAGTTACACCATTTTCATGCCTTATTGTTATTAATCTTTGATGATACTTGTGTTTAGTCCCTATATTAGTGTGACATATTAATATGGTATCAGAGTTCATAGTGGGACGAAGCTTAGATCTCTCAAAAACAAGGTTTTTGATAGATCTTGCATGAAAATTTGAGCAATAGCTCAAAAATCCAACACTGCACCAGAAGCCAAGGCTTACCACTTAATACCCCAAGTAAGAAAATTGTTGATCAAGCTTGCTTGATCAACTATGCTGGGTATGATGAAAGCCTAAAATGTGCAGGATGTTCAACCTTCTGATGCCTCTTTTGTTGTGATTTGTAGTTTTTAACAGGTACAACTTCAAATGGACTCATCAGTCCCTCTTCTCACCCCATTCACAAGCTATTCAGAATGGAAGTTGAAGATGATTGCATCTCTGAAGAGACGAGGTCTCTATGAGATTTATATTGGACTTGGAAAAGAGTCTTATCAGAATGAGAATGACTGGATAAATGAGGGTGATAGATATTTTGGAGAAATATGTTTGGCCCTTTCTCCTTGCTTGCACTACCTTATTGGTTCTGCTTAATACCCAAAGGATCTCTGGAAAAAATTGGACAGAAACTTTGGAAAGCACAATGAGGATCATAATAGCACTTTAAATATCACATCTAGCGCCACAAGAGTTATTTACTCAAAAGTATCGGCTTTCACTCTCTCTGATGAAGTTGTTCAATATGAAGAAGAAGCAGAATCTTCTACACAGTCAATTCAAATTGAAGAAGGTCTCCTTGCAGTGACTCCTTCTCCTGATGCTCCGAAAATTTGTGAGATCTCTGATATCTCATCTCCTCATATGGGTGAAATATAAGAAGACATTTGAATCTCTAATATTGAATAAAAATACTGCTGCACTTCCATGCAAACACTCTCCAGTGATTTTCCTTTGAATTCTGTGCAAAATTCACCAGTAATTGGTTTCGAAAGTGAAGAGAAATTTGATTTTTCTCTCTCTAATGTTGTTGTTGGTGTGCAAATATGTAAAAACTTGGATATTTTAGAAGAAATATCAGATTATAAGAGTGACACATTTTCTCCCCATGATCTATATATTCCATCAAAATCCTACAGGATTGCATGCACCAAAATTCAGAATTTTGAAGAAAAAGACAACTGTGCTTCCACCGTTTCGGTTGACCATACTTTTGGATATGATATGAACCTTATTGGATTTGATATGATATTATTTGGATCTGATATGAAAATTATTGTATCTGATATGATATTATTTGGATATGATCTGATATTTCTTGGTTCAATATTTCAGTTTCATAAGCTTTCAGTACCGGTTGTAGCTGTTCTCATTAATTTTGTGAAGAAACAAGTACCGCAAATCTCCTTCGAAACTGTTGTTGGGGATTTGATTTCATTTCACAGTTTTGGATATTTTGTGAAACTATTTGGATCTGATTTACTTTCTGATCTAATATTATTTGGTTCAAATTTTAAAATCCAAGAACTTTTAGTCATGCTTGTAGCTGCTCTCACCAATTTCGGTGTGAAAAATCAAGTACCGCACTTTCTCTTCAAAACTGCTGATGGGGATTTGGTGTTAGTTTCCTCATATGAAGTTGCTGATATTTTATTATGTGATTCATTATATATTTTAGAAGATATATCATATTATGTATCTCAAGCATTCGCTCTCCACAATCCCAGGGCTTCTCTACCTTTGGTCACATGCTCATCTCCTCACAGAACTAGTAAAGTGGAAGACATTATGCATTCGCTTGGACACTTTCTCCTAAGACTTGGGGATAATTTTACCACTCATGTTTTGTTGTTCAAGGATGCAACATATAATTTTATTGAGTGTTCCACACATGGTTCGAATCCTCAAGCACCTTTTCTCTCTCTCCAGATGATTTCAGCTGCTCTACATGGGTCCAGTTTTCACCATGCTCCTGTTTATATTTATGATTCAGTTGAGTGCATTTTTCTTCTTCCAAAGTGGAAGATTCCTCCAGACTGTTAATGTAATTGTAGCTTTATAATGTATTCACTTGTATTTCTTATCTATTGTAACCCGATGTTTATTCCGGGATGTTCTTATGTCATGTCATGCCCCGATGTTCTGATTGGGAGAATCAATAATGTAAACAAGTCATGTCAAGTCATTATGGGTAACCCTCCTATTGTCTAAGGGTTAAAGTCCCCATAGTTCTGGGGCACTAGGGTTATTAGACTCTCCTAGAGAGGTCGGCCCTAGTAGGTTTTTAGTCATGTCAGGATTAGTGTAAATAGAGAGTTGGACTCTCTATTTAGCACATAACTCATACACACTCAAGTGTAGCGCATAGTTGAGGAAGAGAAAGAAACTGGGTTTAGAGGAAAGAGCTTGCTGCTGTTGGGAGATTGTCTTATTGTTTTTGGGTTTCACTTTGGTGTTGATTCTATATCTAAGGAAGTTGTGGGGTTTTCTCCATTTATGGTTTCCCCAAGAAAAAACAATGTGTTCATTGTCTCTTGTGTTTGATTTTTGTGCTTGTTGTTCTCTCAATTAAAGATCCTAATGATATGCTAGCTTAATGTTTTAAAAAACTAACATGGTATCAAAGCTAACGTGAGAACAAGACATTGTGCAGCTGCAGGAACTAGGGATTCCTATTTTGTGGATCTCTCTCCACTGATTTTCAGCAAAAGTAAGGTGGAATAACTCTCATCCATAGGGTGCATCTTTCTGTCGAAGCAGAATCCAATTCTTAGGTTTTTTAGTTTTGGACCCGACATTGCTGTTGGAAATTAGGGCTTTTCATAGAAGAGGAATTTTTTAGTGAGCCCAGGCCTGGATTGATCTCATCCCCAAAATCAAAATTAGGGATCAATTTCAAAGCATTTGGTTGGACAGAACTCCAGAAAAGAAAAACCCTAATCTGCTCCTGAACCAGTACTACAGGATTTCAGCTTCAAATCTAGATCCGACATATTGATCTGGTAAGATCTAAATATTTTGTATTTCCATTTGAGGTTCTTAGTTAAGATGTCTCATCATACCAATCTTGACGAAAATATTGAGGGAGCTAATAACTTCCGAGCCTGGAATTGGGATCTCCCTGGTCCTGGAAGAAAATGAGTTAGACTCCTATATCTAGGAGGAGGTTCTAGTTCTAGAGGGATATGAGGCCAAGGCCTTACATAAGAATAAGTTGGTTATGGAAAAGAGGATAATTGCTAATTCTATCAAGGATCACCTCATTCCATAGGTGTCCTCCCTCAAGACACCCAAAGCCATGTTTGATGTCCTAACCAAATTGTTTGAAGGGAAGAACATCAATCGGAAGATGACTCTAAGGAACTAGTTGAAGAATGTCAAGATCCAGAATGAGGAGACCATCCAGTCATACTTCACCGGGGTCTCCTAGATCAAAGAACAACTAGAAGCTGTAGATGAAGAAGTAGAGAATGCAGAAATTGTGATGACAAAATTGAATGGCCTCCCTAGGTCATGGGATTCTTTCATCCAAGGAATCTGTGCTAGAAAGAAGTTGGTCAAGTTAAGCAGACTGTGGGAAGAATGTTCTCAAGAAGAAGCTCAGATAGTTGCTCGAGAAGAGAAGATGGGAAGTGAAGATCAAGCTCTCACAGTACACTCCAAGAAAGGAAGAAGGGAAAATCATCATCACCAAGGCAAGCATTCTCATCAGAAAAATAAATTTATGAGAAGGGATCCATCCAAACTCAGATGTTATACATGTGATGAAATAGGACACTTTGCTAAAAATTGTCCCAAGAATAAGAATGGATCCAAGAAGAAGAAGAACTACAAAAGAAGACATCATGCTCACATTGTTGAGGATGATGATCCTCCTAGGAAGAGAGTAAAACAAGAAAGTGAAGACTCTTCAAGTGAAGATGAATATGTTTTGATCTCCGCTCTCATGGGAACTGTCACTCATGGAAGCAAATATTGGCTTATTGATAGTGGGGATTCCAAACACATGACAGGATTCAAAGAATCCTTTGAGAAACTATCCGAACATAATTCACCTCATAAGGTGAAACTTGGGGATGACTACCAATATCCTATAAAAGGTAGTGGTGAATCCTCCTACAAGACTCTGGAAAGTCTATGAAAATGAAGGATGTTCTATTTTTACCAGGATTAAAGAAGAATATTCTATCCATATCAGCACTGGATGCAAAAGGCATAAGGGTTGCATTCATAGATGGTCAAGTCATCATGTGGCCAAGAGGAAAGACTATTAACGATGCAATAGTGATTGGAGAACAAGAAGGAGGTTTATACAAGCTGAAGGGCCATCTCGAATAAGCTATGGTCCATGACACAGTAGATCCAAATGAACTATGGCATAGAAGGCTTGCACATGTGCATTACACAGCACTACCACTTGCAAGCAAAGTTATTGAAGGTCTTCCAGAAATTCAAGAAAAACATGAAGGGGTCTGCAAATGATGTTCAAAGGGGAATAATACAAAGAAGACATTTCCAAGTAGTGAAAGAAAGGAAAAAGAAATCTTGGAAATCATCCACTCCGATGTATGCGGACCAATGTCATCAAGCTCACTAAGCGGGTATGTATATTATATTTCTTTCATTGATGACTTTTCTAGGAAGACATGGATTTACTTCATGAAGAACAAAGATGAAGTTTTCAGCAAATTCAAGGAATTCAAATCCTTGATCAAAAACCACACAAAAAAGAAGATCAAGACCTTTCAATCAGATAACGGTGGAGAATTCACATCAAATGAATTCAAAGACTTATGCAAAGAATCAGGGATTAAGAGGGAGTTTTCCACTCCTTACAATCCACAATAGAATGGGGTTGCAGAAAGGAAGAATAGAACCATAATGGAAGCTACAAGAGAAATGCTTCATGATCAGGATCTTCCTATGTACCTATGGGCAGAAGTAGCCAGAATAGCGGTGTATGTACAGAACCGTACTCCACATAGAGTACTCAAGAACAAGACTCCTAAAGAAGTCTTTTCCAGTAAGAAACTAGAAGTCAGCCATCTCAGAATATTCAGTTGTCCAGTATACATACACATTCCAAAAGAGAAGAGAACAAAACTAGATCCTTCGGGAAAGAAGGGAATATTTGTGGGATACTCTGAAATTTTGAAGGCTTATAGAATATACTTCCCAGGATACAAGAATATTGACATCAGCTGGGATGTAACATTTGATGAAGACACAGCTTACAAAAAATCTAGAAAGAGACCTGCTGAAGAATATGAAGCTCCCAGAATTCATGATACAACCATGAATGAAGAAATTCAAGAAGAAGATTGAGAATTTGAAGAACCACAAAGACCTGTAGATCCACCTTAGGAAATGAATCCTCATAAGAGGAAACCTGCTTGAGTACGTGAAATTATCCAAGGTGTGGAAAGATATGGGGCTCCAGAAGAGAATCACAGAGAAAGAAAGAGAATCAGATCTTGCTCCGGGTATGTAGCCTTACTATGTGACTTTATCAAAGAAGAACCTTCTAGTTATGAAGAAGTGGCAAAACAAAAAAAATGGAAGGATGCGATGATCGAAGAATGTCAATCAATCATGAAGAATGATGTTTGGGATGTTGTCCCAAGACCAGAAGGGAAGTCAGTTGTAACTTCCAAATGGATCTACAAGATAAAGCATGCTGTGAATGGTAGCATAGATAAATATAAGGAAAGATTTGGGTCTCGTGGCTTCTCACAGAAAGAAGGAATAGAATATGAAGAAACCTTTTCTCCTGTAGCTAGATACACTTCCATCAGATCAATACTTTCTTCGGCTACAGTAATGAAATGGAAGATACACCAAATGGATGTCAAGAATGCTTTCTTGAATGGTGTAGTAGAAGAAGAAGTATATGTAGAATAGCCACTTGGGTTTGAGACACATGACAGGGAGTCTCATGTGTGCAGACTAAAGAAAGCCATGTATGGTTTGAAACAAGCACCCAAGACATGGTACGACAAAATTGACAGCTTTCTATCCAGCTTGGGATTTACCAAGAGTAAAGTAGATTCCAACCTTTACTACAAGGTTGAAGATGGCAACCCCATGATGCTTCTACTATATATAGATGATCTATTTGTGACAGGTATGGATGGGTTGATTGATGATATGAAGAGAAAGCTTGCTGCCAAGTTAGAAATGAAGGAATTGGGTATGATGCACTATTTTCTAGGTATGAAGGTGTGGTAGAGTGCAGATGGAATATTCCTTGGACAAGGGAAGTATGCAGTAGAGATCCTGAAGAGGTTTGGGATGAAGGACTGCAAGGCTATGGCCACACCTATGGCATCGAACCTGATTCTATTGAGCGATGCTTCATCTGAGTCGTTTGATGCTACGATGTATCGTTAGATGATTAGGTCCTTGATGTACCTGACGAACACGAGACCAGACATTTGCGTTGTTGTGAACACCTTGAGACAGTTCTTGACAGATCCAAGAAATGTTCACTTGATTGCTGCAAAGCATATTCTGAGGTACCTAAGGGGTACAATTGATTATGGGCTCAAGTACGAGGTGAATCAGAAGATTAACCTGGAGGATTATGTTGATTCATATTGGGAAGGAAGTTCCATCGATAGGAAGAGCACTTCAGGGTGTTGCTTCAGTATGGGATCAGGTGTGATATCTTGGTTTAGCAGGAAGCAATTCTGTGTGGCACTGAGTACAACTGAAGGAGAGTATGTCACAGCTTGTTTAGCTAGTTGTGAAGCAGTATGGCTATGGAAGCTACTATCTAATTTATTTGATCTCCAGATGGATGTTACTTGTATACATTGTGACAACCATAGTTGCGTGAAGTTGTTAGAGAAATCCAGTGTTCCATGACAATTTGAATCATATCGAGATCAAGTATCACCATATCAGGGATATGGTGTAGATGGGAGCAGTGAAGCTTCAATATGTTGTGACAGAGGAACAAATAGTTGATGTATTGATAAATCCATTGGCAAGGGTGAAGTTTGAGTACTTCAGGGAGAATCTTGGTGTTGTCCAAATCAAGGTTTCCTCCAAGGGAAAGTGATGAGTCCCATAGCCATTCTGACGACCAGGTCATATGTAAGGGCTGAGTCATTCTGTCATGGTGAGAGGATTGGTTCCTTCCATGTCAGATATGAGTGTTGAATGTCATTCTGGGAATGGAGGTACCTAGTCAGTTACCAGGAACACTCAGTCTAGGACTGAGAGAGCCATTCTGACGAGCAGGTCAGATATAAGGGCTGAGCCATTCTGTCATGGTTAAAGGATTAGGTTCCTCCCATGTCAGATGTGAGTGCTAGCCATTCTATCAAGTAGGACAGATGTAAGGGAAACTGCCATTCTCTTGGAGAATGGAGGTTCCTGGTCAGTTACCAGGTAGCTCAATCTGGGACTGGGGGCCATTCTGAAGAGGGTGTAGGATTTGGTTCCTACCAGGTCAGATGTGAGTGCATGCCTTTTCGAACATGTAGACAGATTGGTTCCTTATATGTGTCGAATGTAAGTGCAGAGCCTTTATTCGATCATGTGTTAATCAGATATAAGTGCTGAGACTTTCTTTGATAATTTGTTGATCAGATATAAGTGTTGTGCCTTTCTTTGACCATTGGTTGATTAGATATAAGTGCAGGAGCCTTTTGGCATGGAGGATTGGTTCCTCGCATGGCCAAGTGTAAGTGTTGGGCCTTTCTGATAGGGTTGTGGGCTTTGTTACCACATGGTCAGATGTGAGTGCTAGGTGTGCCTTTCTGATATGATTATAGGTTAGTTCCTACATGATCAGATGTAAGTACTGGGCAAAGACCTACATGTTGGCTAGGCCTACATCCAGCATGAAAAAGGGTTGGCTCTGTAGAACTTCTTGTGATGAGAAGAATCATGAGATAACACCTATGAAGATTCAGTATTGATGATCCAGCAGAGATGATCTAGATCCAGAGATGATGCCCCAGAGATGATCCAGATCGAGTGATGATCCAGATCTAGGAATGATGCTACAAAGATGATCCAGTGATGATGATCCAGATCGAGTGATGATCCAGATCCAGAGATGAAGATGACTTGAAGACAAAGAAGACTTGAAGATGCAGATGACAAGAAGATCCAGAGAAGAAGACCAGTGATGAAAATTGTGTCGAGAGAATACCTTCCTAGTTAAGAGGGAGTGCTAATGTAATTGTAACTTCGGAATTTATTCACTTGTATTTCTTATCTATTGTAACCCAATGTTTGTTCTGAGATGTTCTTATAACATGTCATGCCCCAATGTTCTGATCGGGAGAATCAATAATGTAAACAAGTCATGTCAAGTCATTATGGGTAACCCTCCTATTGTCTAAGGATTAAAGTCCCTGCAGTTCTGTGGCACTAGGGTTATTAGACTCTCCTAGAGAGGTCGGCCCTCGTAGGGTTTTAATCATGTCTAGATTAGTATAAATAGAGAGTTGGATTCTCTATTTAGCACATAACTCATACACACTCAAGTGTAGCGGATAGTTGAGGAAGAGAAAGACACTGGGGCTAGAGGAACGAGCTTGCTGCTATTGGGAGATTGTCGTACTGTTTTTGGGTTTCACTTTGGTGTTGATTCTATCTTTGAGGAAGTTTCAGGGTTTTCTCCATTTATGGTTTTCCCAAGGAAAAACATCGTGTTCATTGTCTCTTGTGTTTGATTGTTGTGCTTGTTGTTCTCTCAGTTAAAGATCCTATTGATATGCTAGCTTAATGTTCTAAAAACTAACACAGACATATTCATTTAGTTTGGATTCATAGGTTCACATGCACAGTCTCAGGATGCTACTGCATACAAGAACAAAAAATTTCTTGATTTACTACTTAGTTTGAGGGGGGGTATTTTTCCCATGATGTTTTCCCCATTTCCTTGGTTATATTAAGTAGTTACTTTATTGTACAAGGTGACCTATGGCCTTTATTGCTGGGACCCTAGCATTCTTATGCACTTTATGTTTTCTAATCCACCTGAGTATAGCTTAAGGGGGGGGTGTTGAAAACATTTACCACCATACACACTCATTTTGGTCAATTTGGCCTAGTTAAACCACTATCCTAAGTTTTATCGACTTAATTGACATCAAAGGAGCATTGGAGGACATTAGCATGAGCACACCCACACCTACCTTCAGTCAAGGAGGCTAACTGAGCCTTCTCCTACATTCGGGGAGGCTAACTGAAGACTCCAGGGGTGATCTGAGTGTCATAAATGCCCCATATTGCTAATTGATGGTTACAATTAGTTAAATAGAGTAGTGGTGGTTCCTTCCTTCATTGAATTGATTATTTATTGATTATTTAATGAACTGGAGTCAACAGGGGTGCCTCCAACCACTTCTGATGTTTAGTTACACTTCATTTAACCTCATCGGGGTTCATTGGAGTCATTGATGCACTACCACTTGTTGGTTGGTTTGCTGTCACATGTGTATAACCTACTTTTAGTTAGAATAAGTCATTTATTGCACTTCAACTTCAGTTAGGGCTCAATTGAGTCAATTAGGGTTTTGATCAGTGGTTAACTTGAGTGTTGACTATGGCTTACATTCAGTTAAGCTAGACTCACTCATTCAATTCGAATGACCTCCTTGGGAATTCAAATTGCTTTTTCATTCATGCTTGTAGCATGATCTTGTATTGTATTACTCATTATTTGTGTGAATATACAGAGCGGCTACTCATTTTGTAGCACAATTACACCATTTGCATGTCTTATTGTTATTAATCTTTGATGAGACTTGTGTTTAGCCCCTATATTACTGTGACAAATTAATAGGGGCTCGCTTTGTACATAGAGGGGACTATGATTTAACCGAGTTGGTGGGAAACCTCAACCAGTTGACATTAGACATTCCAGATGATGCGATAGATGACCTCCCTAGGAGGTACTAGAGACACACAGCTGGAGTGTCAGGCCATTTCAGCCGCTTGTTCCATAGGGTAGCTAGGGCTATCATGTGCTATCATGAGAACCATTAGACATTCCGCATCATGTATACACTGAAAGCTAGCTAGCTTCAATATTTTTGACATTTTGTATCTGAAAGTCAGAGTGCTTTAGTCGGGGTCTCATGACCATTATTTTTGTAAAACACTTTATATGT
>LPNX010698271.1:4743-12243 GCA_001517045.1 Pseudotsuga menziesii
GTGAAGATGAAGCTGATGATGATGGTGGTGGTGATGATGAAGCTGATGATGACGATGAGGATGAGGATGATGATAATGATGATGAGGATAATGATGATGGTGATGGTGATGATGATGATGAATTATTTCACTACAAGAGGGATTTATTATTTGTGTATCATATAAAGCACCTGTGGGAGCATCAGATGTCGCCATTGAAGGAGCTAAGTTTTCCGCTATTGGCATGATATTGGAGACATGATGCATTGTAAAATTGTAGCAGGTCATTAGGGCTATGGAAGAGGTTGCAGTAGGTCACTAGTGGAAATCCCTAGGCATCGTTATGTACCAGATCCCTCTCTCCATCACCAATCAGTGTACAATTAGTAACTAGTTTAATACTAATACTTCTAGTAGTAATAGTATACACACACATCCTATATCATTTGTGTGATACCAATTGATGTATTTTAGATTAATGAACCTACAAACCTTATGTTATATGTGGAGTGTACACCAACTTGAAGAATAGAAGCATTATGATCCCAAGCATTATGTCAAAATTATGTTGGCGCTATTTTTGGTTTCACATAACGCGCTCGCATTTTGTGTTTATATAACGCGCACGCATTTTGTAGAGTTAAATCGTGCGCGCGTATTGTTAAATTCAAATTTTTATTCCCTCCAAATGATGAGGCCGAGCCTCCACCCATGCTTTCATGGAATTCCTATGCCTATGTGTCTGCTTTGTACTTTGCTTCGGATTCAACATGCCTGTGCCTTGGAGTATGATAAACCATGGCAAATTCAGCATTATATCCATATTTTCAATATGCTCATGTTTAACGGTTCATCTGATTGTGCTGCACACCTCCATTTTTTATGAGATTTTAGAAACATATATGGTTTTTTTGCAGATTCTAAATATGTAAATTTTAACAAGAATACATATTTTTTTCTATTTTTTTCTTATTTATCTTCTGTCATCACTCCTCAACTCAAAAAACACACTGGTAGTGTTTCGTCCATATCTCTTTCGTTTCTCAACCATTTTAAAAAAAAATTGTGTGGTGCACTAAAGAACACCAACCTCTACATGCTATAAAAAATCCATTTCCAAATAATTCCATTAAGACATTCAAATGCTGCACCCACAAATGATGTACCGTTTTCGAGGTTTCATATCTTAGATAATTAAAAATAAAAATAAAAATATTATTTTTATTATTGGAAAAATAGTCGTGCACTATTCCTATATGTTCTCTATATGTATACCAGTTTTCGTAAGTTTATTCCATCATTTAGACACTTAGACGCTGCACCCACAAAAACATATACCTTATAATTTATCCAAAAAATAAAAAGTGCCCGTTAAAATTTATCTAACTTTATATAGTTAATAGCATTTTAAATAGAAAAAAATATATATATTTGGAAAGGTCATTCAATTTCCTACATTTCGTGTTTTTTACTGATCGCAAGATTCATTGTGTAAGTGTCTCAAAATATCCATGCAAGTTGATGGATGCCTATTTTTTCAGTTTTGTATTGCATCTAACGTGCCAAAAGAGACCCTCAACTTCTTGCACACACCCACAAGTGACTCTCAATCTACACAAACAATTTAGGCCTTATGAATCTCATCTCATCAATGAGAATGTGTTGAATATGTTTTATCTCTTCTTGGAACATTGATAGGGCATGTCTGTGTAAAGGATTCATGTCCTTTATAGCAATTTGAAGCCCTGCATATATAGTGGTTGCAGCACGTATGTTAAACATTGCAGCTCCAATTGGGGCGAGGAGTAGTAGTGGGATATGGACAAACATTACTTGAAAAGATAGTGCATTTTTTATGGTTCTTATAAAGTAGGATTTACTTGTGTTTGCAGTTCCTTAGATGATCATCCTCAATGGCTCTTATGTTCCTTTTACTTGTGATTATTGTAAGACCATATCAAATGTAAGTTGTTGATTGTAAGATAATGTATTTGTAGAAGTAGGAAAGGGATTGTTGTCATGTATTACTTCCACATTCCTTCAATTATAGTCAATTTAGTTTTCTACAGTCTCCAATACTTCTGGACGATTCCATGTATGGTTAGTGTCAAAATATTGGAGGCCAAGCATGTCAAGCTCATTAATGTGGATATTGCATATAGGGGCTAATATTGAAAAAACTTGTCAATCATCCATATTCATGTTGGGATGTATGTAATGATTGGTATCCTCATGTCTCTAGATGTTGTTTTATCGGGAGTGGTTGCAGGGATGTGATCAATGTGCCATGCATAGTAGGTATTTTGTATAGTTTCCCATTTTGAAAAAATGTCATTTTTTTGTAAGGGATTTGTATTTAATGAAGGAAAATAATGGATTATATAAATGTAGTTCAGTCTAGTAGAATTCAAGAAAGGAATCGAAATCATTGGTTGGAATTGAAATAAAATGCGGCTAGACATGGTAAATTATAGGGACAGTTATTTGCTTTCACTTTTCAGTTTTTCATCCCTAGTTATATGACCATTAGTGTGCAAGGCCAATAAGAAAAAGAGGTTCCAAATTTGGAGGTCATTACAACTAGGAGCATATGAAACTGGATCCAGATAAGTAATCGACCGATTCAGGAGATACGCAATGGAATATTTGGCGACCAACATTTAGTTTGGTGAAGGACTGAGAATGATCAAGTTTAACTCTAATTATATTGGGAATCAAAATTGGTATTTTCATTTGGTCTGGTGAGTGTAGGATTGAAGCTGAAAATTGAATGATTTTAAGTGTGAAAGGGGAAGAGAATGAAGGCATGCCTTAATGAGCCATACTATGTAGTTATTGTTCTTATAGTCACGTCATTGAACAACCATTATGGGCATGCAATGCATCTTATCAAAAACACACTTACCCACATATCATAGCAACATTTGAAATCATAGGAAAACACATAATACACATTACTTTCACAACGTACACAAGAACTAATTTACCTCATAACAATAATCATTTGGATATACATAGATCATCACCCTATAGGTTGATTCAAGACCAACTCATATTCATGCATATATAAAAAATTGTGTACCTTGAATACTATGTTTATTGTTACCATGCCTCACCTCTATTATACATTTACAACATAGTTTTGAGTTGGTATCCATGTACCGAATTTCTACTTTTTACTTTGCATGTTAAATGAACTCGC
Organism: Pseudotsuga menziesii; assembly: GCA_001517045.1. Classification (NCBI taxonomy): domain Eukaryota; kingdom Viridiplantae; phylum Streptophyta; class Pinopsida; order Pinales; family Pinaceae; genus Pseudotsuga; species Pseudotsuga menziesii. The sequence continues at coordinate 7,925 of LPNX010698271.1, forward strand.
ATATTTATCATCATCCCAACATATAACCATAAAAATAATATCCCAAAATACATAAGCATGTCCATATGTCCACATGTCAAGTGTCTCTTTAGTTTGTCTTGTCTAAATATAACATAAACAAAATAAATATTTGCACAAGTGATAATATAGTTCTAGATACATTGTGAGAATTGCTTCACAGTGAGATCTAGGAGTTAAGGCAATCTTCACAATCTAAGTTATTCACAAAATATGCAAGAAAACAGTAAAAGAGAACAAAATAACACACATAAATGGTGCCAATAATTGATATTTCTATTAGAATACAAATTGTAGATCTGTATGGTAGATGCTTATAATAAAATGTGGAAAATTTGTGATCCCTTGGAGGCCATATAGATGCATACAAGTGTCAGCCAAGGATTTGACCCCTAAAGCTCTCTAGGTTGACCAATAGGCTCCCAAACCATACTAAACAGTCACGAATGAAAGTGTGAACATGGATGGAGCATGTTGGATCATAAATGAAGGCATTATATGCATGGGTGAATACATGTGTGAGTGGGAGAGTCTCTAGGAGACAATAAATGCCCAAGAAGACCATAAAACAACCACATTCACACACTAGTGCCCCTAGTCAAATATATTCCCTGATTTAAGGGATAAGGAGTGGTTTGTCATCAATGAGGGCACATGGGTTTTCAGGATGATCAAACTAGAGCGCCCCAACTGTCAGGATGATCAAAGTTGAGCACCTCAATTGTGAGTAAATGATCAAGAAATCATCTAATATACCAAGATTGATCAGTATAACCTAAGTAGGATCATATAACATAAGTACAAGACAAATGAAAATGCATCCTAGGTGTAATACCATGGTACTAAGGTGGATTATTGCTCTAACACCCCTCCTTAACCCTAACTTAGTACAACTTATACCAAATGATTATTGAGGCCTTGGAAACTAAGGCTCAAGTCACCTCTTACAATAAAAAAAAATTATTTTTCCATGTAAAACGAGGAAAGAGGCAAAACCTGATGGGGAAAATCCTCCCTCAAGAATGGACATGATAGAGATTATCAAAAAAGTCTTCAACAAGTCCTATTATTCACTTGAATGAGCTAAAAGAACAACTTCTTGGTGATGGACTTGGTGAATATGTTGTGGATCCCAAGGTCATGCATCAGTGCATCAATGTGTTGTAGACAAAGAACATGTGGAGAGGCCCCTTGATGGTCATCATTTGTTGATGGAGGAGAATCACAATAATTTCTTTTGTTGCATGCATACTCTGATCTGGAATCATAATCAATAATGGAAAAGATATCTCTGCAAACTCTTTCCCAAATAGCATCAAAAGGTTTAACAAAATATGCCTCATGTGTAGCTTCACTAATACATATGATCAAATTTGCGACAGTTTTTTGTTGTTATTTCCACATTTCTTCATCTCAATTGTGACAATAACGGTCATGATGTTTCATGGCACTTATTTCGTCTCTATATCGATGAACTTTATAAGCCGTCGATATAGAGATGAAAACTGGACGCCACATGCCTTCTATACGGTGGCCTTGAAATTGTTTTTTTTAATTCATTTTCTATGTTTCGTCGCTATATTGACAAACTTGTCATCCCTATAAGGATGAAAATATGACCAAAAACTGTTAGGAAAAAAATTGTTTCCATGAAAAACCATGGAACACTTTCGATGAACGTTTTTCTCTCTATCGACAAAGTCTGGAATTTGAACAAAAAATTCTTCCACACAAAACCGTGGAAAACCAATCTCTATCGGCAAAATATGCAAGTTGAATGGTAATTTTTCCACAAAACTGCATCTCTATAGCGACAGTATTCATGGAAAGCCACCTGGGGTTTTGACGGTTTTGTAATACGCGTGACGAAAGTTCATCAATATTACGACGAAACCTGGAGGTTTCAAAAAAAAATATAAACCGTGGAAAGGAACATTCCTTTCCATGGTTTTGGATCTTCAATAAGTGCTTGTGATTGATGTGCAGTCTCATGGAGTTTTTGTGTCTATGGACAATCGAATCCACAGATACACTTCAAGAATCAGCAGTCGATAAATAAATACCTTGGATAACTTATCCGATTCATTTATTTCTAGTGGCATGATTATATTCCTAGATTAAATTTTGTAAGCACTTATTCAAAACATAGCATCTATTGTATATTGGTCTAATGTACACATTTCCATGTCATTTTCTAATTACTTGCAATATTTCCATACTTATTCATCACAACCAAATAAGGTCCTTACAGAATGGTCTTATTCACACCCTGTGTGCATATGAAAATTGTATGGTTTCATCTGGGTCCAATGTGCATCCTCTGAACTTCCAAAGTTTTTATCAGGCAAACAGAAAGGTGATAGAAAAGAACAACGACATAAAGAAAAACCAAGCATAAAATAACAGAAACTGAAAATTACAATAAGTCTCTCTACAACCATTCAAGTGGGATATATCATAGATGTTACAGGTATTACAATGTTATCTGCAATGGAAAGTGTTAATACCATATATGTCATGTAAAGGCGGTAGGTTCTAGGCTCTAGCTTCTATTGATATGCATTATTTTCAATTACAATATCTAGTTCCAGAAGAAAATGTTAAATGGATTGATACGATCAATGGACTAGTTGATGCTACAAGGGATTTTAGTAGTGAAGAATCAGGGTTTGAGAATTTATTAGTGTATATGTGAAAATATCCTCAAATTTGAGATCTGAATTAATAAATTAAATGCTGCTACAAACTTGCAAATGATATGTCTTTTCCAACCAGCAACCAAGATCTATAACAACAGAATGTTTTAACCTTTAGTTATATTTGAAATAAGGTACACATGAGGCTAAAACTAGGGAAGATCTAGGAATTTCACTTATTAATCTAAAGTTTTCAACCCTACAAATCAACCTTTTAATTCTGTTTTAGACCATATTTAATCAGTGCTACAGAGCAGATTTCCATAAGGTAATTCCCAGCCACAAACTAGGGAAAACCTACCATGCAATTTGATGTTTTAGGGATGATTTTAATACATGTAAATGACAGAAATTTTCAGATCTTATAAAACAAAAAATGAAAGATGAATTAAGATTTAAAATGGCATAAAAGCTGTGATTAGTGCCTGACAAATCCAAGTTAGGCAGATGGGGTCAATTGAGGATCTCATGGAGGCTTTAGTGATTAAAGAGTAGATAGGGTTTAATGGTTAAAACCTAATCTACTCCTTAATAACTAGATCCACTTCAGAAATATTCAATAGGAAAATCCTAAGCTAGACATTAGATATTTGTAGCTTCATAGATGGAGGATAAAGGATAATTGATCTTACTAGGTTTTACAACTCGAGACTCCTCTTCCCCATGCGAAGGTTGGAAGAAGCTTGGACGACAGGAAAAGCACTTCCATTTCCAATCAAAAAATGCTTCTCATGCAATATTTTGGTTTGGTAGAAAATAAACGAGAACAAAAAATTCCAAGATTTTGGTAGAAAATGAAAAATAAAACACAGTTTTGAATAGTAATTTAAAGAAGTGATGAAGAAATGGAGCTAAAAGATGAAAACAAATAGTTCTGATAGAAGGAAAGTGGTTAAAAATTAGAGGTGGGCAATGCACAGAGAGAACATAAGAGTGCTAAAAGCAGGGAATGGTATAGCAAGAACACAACAAAGATAGTTAAGTCTGATATGTTTATGTTTCTATACAAACATTGGATAGGAAGCATGATGAAGAGGCTAGAAATGAAAATAGCAAATTTATATTATACGACAGGTACAAGCAAGTCATATAAGATATTAATGCCTAGGGAGAATGTAGGCAATGCAAGAACCCTTACCTTATCAATCGCCTTTCGCCAGGTCCATTGTCCCATATCGCTTGCAAAGAGTTGTCCAAATAAACAGAATCGGATTCTTCCAAATCATATTCTCGGATTCTTCCACCTCGTTTTGACTAATATAAAGTTGTTCACATAGGATAATTAAGGTTAATTAGGGTTAGGGTTTCGAATCCATATCAGATTCTTTGGCCGATTATGATCGCACCCATGGTTCGTGTAACCTTGGAGTTAAATTCAAACCATTAAGAAGCAAAACCCTGAACATGAATTTGTTCTCCTCAGGTTTAGGCTTGGGTTTCTTCTTAGGAAGCACTCCAAGGTAGCCCTCATTGTTGCTTCTTTTCCTCCTGGTAGAATATTATGCCATCTTGGACACAAGAAACGGTAAATCATGGAGGGAATATTGTGTTCTTCTATCGCAATGCTTTCCTACACTTAGAATTTACAACTGCGGAGTTAAACAT